>CAUYQG010208358.1:0-21524 GCA_963574415.1 Tarsius wallacei
GGAAGAACACGCCTGTAGTTCCGGCTACTCGGAAGGCTGAGGCGGAAGGATGGCCGGAGCCCAGCAGGTCGAGGCTGCGGTGGCCGGGAGCGGCCACTGCACTCCAGTCTGGGCGACAGAGTGAGACTCCAACTCAAAAAAAAAAAAAAAAATGGCACTCAGTCGTGTATTCACCCACCCTTTCAACAAAAATTGACTAGGTGTCATGTGTTTCTAATATTTTGTGGCTAGGCAACTGAAAAATAGGGAAATATAGAGGCAAACTATAGCTGATCGGGAACTCTCATGATCCGAAATTGGAACAGGACAAGGAATCAGCAATTCACCCGATATTATTTGTTTACTTAATACCTGATATAGTCCCCACATACTATGGGGGGAAAAAAAACCAAGAAACAAAAACTACCTAACACTTGATTCCTGTTGCCCTAATGAATTTTGTTAAATTTTTGTTAAGTGACTGGGTGAATACATGCCTGGAAAGCATTAGGGACCAAGCAGAGCAGCTGTGGCATTAGCCGCTTCACCAGGATAGCCCTGGTCACTCGCTCCTGAGTCTCCACTTCATTCAACCCTCACACGCTCTCTTACTCACCAACACATATGCAGAATTTTCCATATACTCATGCACACAGAGACTCTCATAGTCTGACTGGCTCCGCTGTCATTTTCCTCCCTTCCTCTATCCACGTTCTTTGACTCTTTTTATGTTATTTACTTTCATTATCCATCTTTAAACTCTCCCATGGTTCCTTTGGGCTTCTTACTATTTCTTTTCACATATATTTCTTTTCTTTGTTTGTTTTGAATTGTGTTCTTTTTTTTCTAAAGCAGAATTTATTGAGAGGACAGGAAAGCTCCCACAGTGGGAGGGGACCCGAAGGGGTTGCCCTTAAATTGCATTCTTAATGACTTACAATGACCAATCAATTTACCACAAAACAGAAGAATGAGTGTGGGAAAGAAAAGAAGCAGCAGAATATTTTGGTAAACTTTAAATAGAAGTCATTAGCCAATCTTCTAATAAACTGTATGTCCTTTACATGATAATAGGGATATGAACAAAGTGCTGTGTGTTTTTTATGATAATGGCTAATTGGTTCTTATAATCTCAGCTCTAAGAGTATACTTTGAAATAGTTTTTTTTTTTTTACTGAATGAATTCTTGCCTTGATTTTTATTTGATCATTAAATTTTCTTTTAAATTTTGAATAAAGGTTGGATTTTTTAATATAAAACCTTCATCTGTAATCCTTCAAGTAGTAAGTTATTTTAAACTAATAAATGTCTGTCAGCGAAATTAAAATTTTGTTGTAACAAGGACTGTAGCTTCCTGGATGTATTAGTTACTGAGTATTGAAATTTTTTAGTTATATATTTTAAATTATTCAATTTATTGAAGACAAGATACAATCACAATTAGCCTACATACCATAAAAGGACAAAATATCACACAGACTGTAATTCCTAGTCACTAGCTAACATATCTGTTTCTACAACTGAACAATTTCAAGGGTAATATGTTGCCAGACTCTGTTTACTGGCCTTGAAGGTATAAATCAGGAATGGTGAACAGTGCATGGAAAAGACTAGGCCCATCTTTCTGGCATATTTACTCTAATTTTCTCCATTCAATTCAGTCAAAGTAAATTATTTTATTTGCTTGTCATATACATAAATTTTGTGATTCACTTTATTATATAATGGTGACAGTTTGTGTTGAAATAAGTTTGTTGTATGCTGGAAAAAAATTGACTCATGGAGTGATAGAATTTTGAAGTTCTGAAGGATACTAGAGATTAATCTAACTTCTTTTTACAAATGAAAAAATTAAGACTTAAAGGACAGAAGTGATTTGACCAAGTTTATGGTCTTAACCTGGACACCCAAGAGTTCTTTCTTAGTTCTAGTCTGATATTTGTAGCCCTAAATTCCCTGTATTTGTTTTACCAAGGAATGGGAACAAAAAAAAATCATTAAGTAAAAGTGCTAATCCAAAACAAAGGAACTAATTAAAAATATGGGCAATATATTATGTGAAATTTGAATTAAAAAATAATTTTTTAAACTCTATTATAAAACAACGTGTAGCTATTTAACTTGAAAATACTAGTCCTTAAAATTATGCATTATCTAAAACAGATCATATTATGGTAATGATATGTTGTATATATTTTGACTTCAAATACACATTGTAAGTTTCAATAATACATATTTATTCAATAAGAGCTGTATTCCCAAGAGACCATGCAATAGTCTGTTTTCAGGAAATTTGAAGATGCTTAGTAGAGTCTAAAGTTTGACTTTTTAAAAAGTATATGAATGGAAGTACTGTTTAGTTTCTTGAAAGATGGTTGCTTTTAAAATGGAACCTAACATCAAAAACCATATATATCAAGAATCTACCTATGTATAAAGTGATATGAAGTAAAGACTCTGTGTTCTAAGTTCTGGTAGAGCCATAAAGTATACAGACAGCTCCAAAACAATTGTTTAAAATCATTGAATAATTAAAATAACAATATAATCAGACATTTTGGTGACTACTGCCTGTAGGATGATATATAAATACTTCTGTCTTAGTGCATTGTACCGGAATAATTTGTTGATGTGCCTGCATTTCCACCAAACTGAGTTCCTTAGGGCAACAGAAATCAAGTATTAGGTTGCCCCCCCCCCCCCGTAGTATGTGGGACTATATCAGGTATTAAATAAATAAATAAATAAATAATGTTAGATGATTGCTTGAGGTTCCTTGTCCCGTTCCACTTTGGGATCATGAGGGGTCCCGATCAACTGTAGTTTGCCTCTATATTTCCCTACTTTTGAGTTGCCTAGCCACAAAATATTAGGAACACATGACACCTAGTCAATTTTTGTTGAATGAGTTGGTGAAGGCCTGGCTAAAATATGAACAAAGTGCAGATGAGGCAAGAGGAAATTCATTGCTTTTCATGAAAAGAGGGATGAGTTTTAGTATTTGAGTAGTGGAAGAAAGAAGATCTCAATAAATTTGGGGAAAATGGGTTTGCTGAGTAGTGAAGGCTAGGTTCACTACTCATCAAGTGTCATTGCCTTTGGGCACACTCAAGAGGGAATAGTCAATAGCACTGTGGTCAGGGACAAAAACCACTTAGTTGAATACCTGAAAGGAAAGGGGAAGAATTCTGTGGATGAAAATAGTTAAATATATCATCTGTTTAGTTCTCTAGTAAAATTTAACATGACTCCAAGGTATATCCTTTAACCATTTTGAGACATTAATGGCAAAAACAGTAGCTTTCTTTACCAGGTCATATTTACAATGGGCCATATTCACATTTTTTATGTTTCTGATTATTTAAAGATTTAAAAGTGTTCTTATATTGTGATTTTGTTTCCTTGTTACTGCCTCGAGAGGCATAGTTTTTATATAATTCTACGTGACATAGTGATGACAGCAATAGTACAATTTTTTTTTTAAGTTTTGTAAATTCTATAACAGGAAACAATGTATTGTAAATCTGTCACTTCCTGCAAAGTCTTTCCAGAGAGAACTGTATTTTCCAGCTGAATGAACTTTACTTTTACATTATTTGTTATACTTTTTGTACCCTCTTGTTCCATTGGCCTAGTACATTATGAGATTTTCTTTATGTGATTACTTTTATTTATGCATTCATATTTTTGGTAATAATGAAATTAATTTTATATTTTTACATTAGTATATTGTTTCAAAAAGCAAAAATGGTTTCTAGAAGACCATCAACCCTACCAAAAATAAGCAAAAAATATGAAAAAACAGTTAAACCAACCAACCAACTAAAAAACAAACAGCAGGTTTATAAACCTGGAGGCTCAGCATTATTACTAAAAGGAATGTAACTATAATATGTAATTTCTTTTACCCAACAGATTGGCCAGTTCGGTAAAACACAGTTTTTGTGGGTATGGGGTAATAGTTAGTATAAGGAAATAGCTATTTTCATATACTGGTGGGGGAGTATATTTGGTATGGCCTCCTTTGGAGGGCAAATTGTTTTTCTCAATTTATAAATAAGAGGTCAAACTAAAGCTTAAAGAAGTCGTGTAAAGCATCTAAATAACACAGAACTAGGATTCAATCTTACTAGTATGATAGATCTTAAGTATATTTTTTTCCCAGTTTCCAACGGGATTTGAAACTTTATTTTTTTATTTTATTATTTATAAAGATGATTTTCAGTTTAGTATGAATACAGATAGGTTTAGCATATTAGGATAGAGCATAATAACATTTTGAGGGAAAGAGGCTTTGGATGTTTTCTTTAG
This sequence comes from Tarsius wallacei, assembly GCA_963574415.1. NCBI lineage: Eukaryota > Metazoa > Chordata > Mammalia > Primates > Tarsiidae > Tarsius > Tarsius wallacei. Next base: position 4,291 of record CAUYQG010208358.1, read on the forward strand.
ATAAGGTGGAGAGTGTGGAAAAGGTTTGTGGGACTTTTCTAGAGAGGTTTTTATTGTGGTCCACAAAGGGGACACTGACTAGTGCAGAAAAAGCATGAAACATGGAACATCTGGGAAGGATGGCATTACCCAAAGGAGATAGAATGATAGAGAAATTAAAACATGGAATTTTATGCTCTGGCTTTTGGTTGACAAATTATAACTTGTAAAAGAGCTCACTTGCATTTTAATTTATAATTGATTAATAACTAAAAATATTTTATATCTTTTGATTTAAATTATGTTTCTAAAAACAATGAAATACCTAATGTATCATGGATAGGGTATTTTTAAATCAACAGAAAAGAGAGGAAGGGAAGGAGAGAAAGAGGGAGGGAAGAAGAGTGAGTGTGATTATTAGAGATTTTAGATATATGTAATAATTGGTATATAAATAAATACAATACTTATTTTGTAGTAATTGATACCAATTCTCTTTTGGTTGGTATGTTTATATCTTTCTAAGTCATTTAGGCTATATGTATAATTCTTATTTTAGGCTAAGATGGCAAAATTGTCAAGCTTGATTTTCAAAGGCAAAGCTAGTGTATTTTCCTCAAGTTGATTAGAGATTATTTGTGTTAGAAATAACAAGACACTGTTTTGCACCACTTTCATGTGTTATTCTTGTGGTCAGTCTTTTTATAGTTGAAAGATTGTTCACTTTTATTTGTCTGTGATGTGAGACCATTGGAGATTTGTTCTTAATTTACACTATTCTTTTTAGTACAGTGATGCGCTTTACAAGTTTCATATTGTGATTTAAAACAACTTTGTGGAGACTTGCTTTTTTTGGCATAGCTAAGCCTTTAGTTAGGACTGGGGTTCTGAATTCCTTTCATATACCAACTTAGTATGCTGTGTTTAGTATGATGTTTTTGAGGACCTCTTCTTCAACTCAGATTTATTATGTTTCTTATGCATGCTTTTAGAGGAATTTTTTAATAGTGTGTATAGATGATTGTATTTTTATGAGCTTTTCTTATTGATTAGAATTGGCTGACAACTGGACTGTATTTTACATTTTAAAAATCTGATTATTTTGATATAGTAGTTAATAAGCTTTCTGATATATTCACTGACTGTTATACAAAAGCTATTGTTTTTAAGTTAAATTTGCTTCTTCAGGCATTTTAACAGACAAATTAAAAAAGTAAGCATTTTTGAACCTTGTTATCCTTCTAGCTAGTCTGTACAGCTTGCGTGTATATGTATGTGTGTTTATGTGTCTGTAATATATATGTATATATTATATATTATTTATATGTTTTTATATATTATTGTTATAACTTATTGCCCTGATATGGTTTATGTAAAAGTTAGGGAATATGATATGTCATGATGGTTTTGTATGTTCTTTTATTGTTTTAGGGACAAGATTTAATCATGGGTTTTTTACTTTTGTAAGTCACTCAGTGTTTCACAAGTAATGCATTTTCTCCTTTTTACAGGTTCTATTGTTCTGCATCACAGCTGCCATGTACATGTTTTTTTTCAGGTATGTTCTACCTATTTATTTTAACATCAAAAATAGTATTGTAATTTCATTAATCATGAAACTAAAGTCTTCCCCAAATAATTATCCCCTACAAGTGGTGGTCAGCAATGAATCATTGCTCCTTCATGAGTAGAGAAAAGAGAAAGACAACGAAGGAAGATTTGCTTTTTTCCCCTCACATTCTGTCTATAAATTTCTTTTGGAAAGTTGAATATATAAATTAATAGTACTCAAATCCTGAGAAGTGAATTTTTGGTTTTTGTGGACCTGATTTTAGGTATTTTTCACTTTTCTTATAAAATGATCAACATTTTAAATTTAGGTGATAAAAAAGTGACAGTAGGGCTCCATATAAGCCTTCTGTGAAGTTAACCTAGTACACTAATCATAGTCTGTAAAATATTATGTTTATTTGTAATGTTGAAGTTGTACTATTCATTAACACTGGTCTCAGGGGAATGTGGAAGTGGGGAAGGTGTGTTAGGATGGCTCAAGATTTAAATATCAGTATAGGTCAGACATGGTGGCTCACGCCCGTAATCTCAGCACTTTGGGAGGCCAAGGCAGGGGATCTCTTGAGTGCAGGAGTTCGAGACCAATCAGGGCAACATAGCGAGACCCTATCACTATTTTCAAAAATAAAAATAAATGCCAATAAGAAGGATGTCTGTTATCTTTATATAACCACAGCAGTGTGGGAATATGATTTTTTTTATTAGGGAGAGTACTCTCCTTCATAATCTTCATTTTCAGCACCAATTAATTTCCATGTATTTCACTCACTTGAACATCTCTTTCTTGATTTTCCAGGATCTAGGCAAAATTCAATCTTAGCAGGAAGGATTGGGCTTTTAAAAGTAAACTTTGCACTTAATTAATAAAGGCAATTAAGGATTTTTAATAGGATATATTTGGTAGATATATTTATTTTTTAAAAATAGGACAATTCAACTACACCAGAATTTTTAGACCATTAATTTCCCGCCAGAACATCCTAATAGATATTTGATAAAACACAATGATATAATTTTAAATTATTTTTACTTTTTCAAAAATGTTATATGCAAATATAAAATGATGATATTACTGTTATTATCCTTGTAAAGAGACAAGCCAGGCTGTTAGAAGGGGAAAAAATTTTTATAAAGATTCAAGGTAGAGAGGACTTGATCTGCAAAGGATTGATAATGGGATGGATAGTATCTTTTTATCAACCCTAGTGACTTAAAAATTGGTGCTATCTGGTGGTCTTTGTGAGATTGTTTGATGTCTTCATTATTTTTACTGTGTATACAGATACACTATACTATTCCTGTGGTCTCTTTCTTATATTTTAATAATTTAGGAGTGACTTGGGGGAATTAGGAACAATGACTTTCATTTCATTGATTTTTAAAAACTTCATAATTTTATCCAGATATACTATTAAGACAATATTGCAAAAAGTTCACATGCTATATCTTTATGTTCTGTCTAGTCTGAAGATATAGCATACCCAGTGGGGGAAATGCAATGGACAATGGGAAAAGTTAAAAAATTAGAAACATAACTTTTGTTGATGTATGGAGGAAAGTCCAATGTCAAGTACATTTTCTTTTCATGAAACTGTCTAATAGAACAAATAGTCCTTCCCATTGTGGCACTGAAAAACAGCATATATGATTAATGTTCAGCATTTCTTAGTCATCAGAAGTTTTTGAGATTTAAAAACAAATTGTGTGTTGAGTACACTGATAAATGTCCAATTTATAGCATGGTTCTAGGAAATTATATTTTGAAAACTGCTGCCATCAACCTAGTATTTTTGGTGTAGAAAGAACATCAACCCTATAAATACGTGTTTTGGTGTAGAACTACGGAACCTTTTCCTGTTTCAGTTACAAAGTCTGGGTTAAAAACAACAGTTTAAAATACTTTCCAGAAGGCTCAATACAAGGTTTAAGTGCCAAGATAAACACTTTCAATTTTCTGAGAAAAGGGATTGTTTTTCTCCCAAAAGAAGCACTATCACCAAATTCAGTGTTCTTGGCAGAAGTTAGTTTGAATAACTCACAAAAAAGGTTTGGTAAATGGTAAAATCAAACCACTTATAAAGTGCTTTAAACAAACAAAACATTATGTTTTTCTGAACTCTAGCTTGTATTTGGAATGAACAAAAAATATTGTACATGGCACTTGGCACGTCCAATTGCATTAGAATATTTTATTTTTAAAATTAAATTTTATTATAATACATATATTTGAGGACATTTATCCCATTTATTAACAGTTCTTTTTAAATCTAATTGCATGAAATTAGATCATCAAATATCAAATTATATTGTCTCCAGGACTCCATTTATGGTAACTTCCTTTGAAAAGAGGATAGGGAAGAATTTTATGTACATAAGTCAACTTGTGTTTTAATTCTAATCTATACACGGGAAAAAGGGAAACGCGGCCTCCTTTCAGTAGAAAGAAAATGTTCTAATTTTTTTTCAAGAAAGAACCTGAGGAAGTGATTTCTTAAGTACTTTCTAAAGGTGTCACAGGATGTGATGGGTACAGCATAAATTTACTTTGAGGTTTTGGTATTGGAAACCATGACTGACAAAATGTGTATCTTACCTTGCATGGCAATTAATAGTTTTTTTTTTACATATATTATCTCATGTGTTGATCATGATTTTCAATTCATACACCAGAAGTAAAGCTTATGTTCAAATGGAATCCTGGGAACACTTCAGAGGCTTGGATTGGGGAAAGGTAATGTGTGAATTGAGAACTCCAGGTCTGCTCTGGCCAACTGTTCTGTCAGTCATACAGCCATCAGGTTATCTGCTAATACCAGTCTTGCTAGGATTGTTAGAAATTGAGGAAAAAGGGAGGGCAAAACACATTTTGAAGATGTTTTGAAAGAAGCCTCTTTGCATAATTCCAATGGGCTTCTTCATAATGGTTCTGCCTCCTTTATTCAGTCACTTTATTATTATGTATGCTTTTGTTGTTGCTGTATCTTAGGACATTGTCTGTCACTATCAATTTAGGCCAAGTAAAAGTTGTTAAAAACTTGATAGAAAATTTTGTCTCTTGCGCCCCTTGAAAGTATTTCTTTGCTTTCGAATATGTATTTATGGGTAAAGCAGCCTGGGTTGCTTGATTCAGGCTTGATTGGAATCTTCCCAATAGTGATGCGGAAAAAGAAATGAGTTTCCTTTTTGTTTAAGAAGCAAAAGAAAGAATCAATAACAAACACCAAGAGGAACTATTCCACTTAATCTTGCTAACAAAAACAATGAAAAATGCAGCATTTTAAAACATTAATTCACTGACTTTATTTTCAACATTAGGTATCTGTGTATGAAGAATATTTGAAAGGAAGTAATTCTGCATGATTTTTCTTTAAATATTAATTTAAAATAATATTATAAGGTATATTATAACACCTTTGATCCCAACTTAGTAAGTACCAGCTGGAAATTCTTTCCACATGCCTTTGCAAAGGCAACAACAAATCCAACAGTTTGTTTAAACATGTAGATTGAACAGCTCTGTCTTGTCGTCATAGCAGTTAATCTATAGACTATATAGGGCTGATTCACAATAGACTTATGTAAAATAATCTGATGTCATCATTGAAAAGCTCAGTATTTTTAGTTAGAAACCAGTGCAAGTGAAAGTTTATTGTATTCTAAACATACTAAGAAATGGCATTTTTTTTGCCATTTGATGAATTCTAATTAAAATAATAATTAATTCTTTGTGAAGGCATAAATAATAAACAATTTTGTTAGTCCCAAGGTATAGATTTAGTTTATATATTTAAGAAAAACACACTGTTGGCTGGACAACCTACAGTTCTTTAGTGAAAGACTTTTGTTGTTCTTGAATATCTTTGCATTAACTTACTTTAGTATCTTAGAAATAACTTTAATAGCAGTTAAAGAACTTTTGATCATAGTCTTTTAAAAACATTTATTGACTTTAAGTGAAAGACTTTTAATTATCAATTAGGTTCTATTTTTTAAAATATTGCTTAAAAACATACAAAAACCCACTCTTAAAAAATTATACAAGGCATTTAGATATTCATAGTTTTACTTCAGGATCAGGAGAATTTGACTTAAATAATTAGATATTCTTTTAGAGATTACTTGCAGTAGTACAGAGAGTGAGTTAGGGATTTGGAGCAGGCATATGACAGGTAATGGGGGATCCTGTTGCAGTTATACAGGAGTTATGGTGAGGAGCTGACTGAAGGTTGTGGTAATGTTATGGTGGAGAGTGGATTTATCAGGGATATGAGAACTGATGTTTTGACGAGGAAGAGGAAAAGCGCTAGAAGATGAGGAAATTAGAAAATAGGAAAAATGTGTGGAAATTGAGTACAGGTTTTGCAAAGACTGAGGCTGAGGTGTTTTTATGACATTCAGATAGAGAAATAATAGATATCAGGGTATTTGGAGCTCAGAAGAGAAATCTGGGCATGGATACAAATGTAAGAGTTATTAGCATACAGATAATAGTTTAAATCACACAGTTAGATAGTGTTCCTGTGAGAATGTGGAGAATAAGAAAAAAGGGCTCTGTTGGGTGTGGTGGCTCACGCCTGTAATCCTAGTGCTTTGGGAGGCCGAGGTGAGAGAACTGCCTGAGTCCATGGATTTGAGACCAGCCTGGGCACCTTGGCAAGACCTCGTCTCTACAAAAAATAAAATAAAATAGCCTCACATGGTGGTGTGCACCTGTAGTTCCAGCTATTTGGAAGACTAAGGCAGAAGGATCGCCTGAGCTCAGCAGGCTGAGGCTGCAGTGACCGTGAGCATGCCACTGTACTCCAGCTTGGGCAATAGAATGAGACTCCAACTCAAAAAAGCAAAACAAAAAGCAAAAAGAGTTCTGAGTATGGAGTGGATAATGCTGATGTTTAAAGCATAGACAGTAGGAAAAGAGTCACTGAAGGAGAAGTCAGAGTAGTAGCAAGAGGTCTTATTAGATTGTGGGGCTACACTTGGCTGTCACACTAGCTGACTTTAGACAAATTACATGACTTCTCTACACCTCAGTTTCTTCATTAGGAAAAAGTTTAAATTAACATATGGACCTAATGGGTAGAGTTGAGAGGATTAAGTAAGACTGAATCTTTTTCAAATGTTTTTGGATGTGACCCATAATATGAACTATGTTTTATATTCATATTCTTCCCCTTCACTCTCCCTTCCCCCATCTATCTAATCTATCTTTATAGATTTTCCAGAATAATATTTAACCTTACTGCATGTGATACATGTGGATATTTTCCATTTTAATTTATTTATTTAAAAGCTGCTTTGGCTCACTAGTGGGTAATAGCCAGTAGTGTGAAAAAATACTGAGCTAACATGCATGAGCACCTAGCACGGTGATTTGTCCCTCAACAAAAGTAGAGTTAAGAATAGTGATTGTTGTTTTTAAACTAGGAGAGAAAGCTAATTAAAATAGAGAATTTCAGTCATGAGGACATTGTCTCTAGTGTTAATGTTGTAGATGTGTCCAGTAAAGTAAGGGTTAAAAAGTATTCAGTTGCTAAAGCAACCAGGTGGCCAGTGGCAACCTGCTAGAAAAATTTCTGTAGTTGGGTTTGGGTCATTGATTAAGAAATAAATGTGAGATGAAGGAAGTAAGAATGAGGTTAGGAAACCCCTCCTGCAGTTTGAGAGAACAACTCAAGGACCCAGTTGTTAAAGGATTAAGTGGTTTTTCTTTTCTAAAATGCTGTGCAAGATGTCAGCATATAGAGTTAGAGTGTTAAACTTTTCTTGGAGAGATCACGGTAAATGATTACGCAGAAATTAAAACTCTGGAAGCCTTGGGCATGTGGTTTAAGTGACAGAGGACTGACGGATAGAAGAGGTAGGATATAGAAACATCTAATGCTTCTGACTTTCTAAATACATGGTCATTCTTAAGAGGTAAACTCACTTTTTACCAAAACAGATGGGCATATGAAACCAGTATTCCTCAGAAAATATACACAGATGAAATTAGGGACTTCTATTATTGGTAACCAAACCTATCAGCATACCAAAAATGCAAAATTTGTCCAATGAAAAGAGGAAATGTAGAGATTGTTAGGACTGTTGCTTTCCTCAAAACAAATAGACAAGTTGAGAAAACATATTAGATGGCAAATGGCCTCAAACTAAGAGTATATTAAAGTGATTTTCTTTTGTAAAAAAAATTAATCGTATGTTCATTATGGAAAAATGAGCAAATTCTGCTAACCAAAATAATAATCACCCCAAATCTCTTCTTCCAGAGATAAGAAGCTGCCAGCTTTATCTCCTTATAGGCCATCTGCTGTGTCTGTCTCTCCTGCCTGGCCTCCCTCTTTCTTTTTTCCTCCCTCCTTTGCCCCTTTCCTTTCTCTCTCCTACATTCCTTTCTTCTCTCCTTTCATGCACACACACACACACACACACACACACACACACACACACGTATGTTATTTATATGCCCTTCCCCAACTTTTCCCACAAGATTATATATCATGTAGGCTATATGATAATATGCTTTTGCATTTCCATATATGCCTTAGAAATGAATTCTGATGTTAATCTTCTGCTCTTTACTAAGAAACTGTTGAACAATGTGAATGTAACTACACATCTAAGCATCACATTCTTTTGAGTTTTGGAATCCTCTTCTGTGTGCTAAGACATCTGCTTCTTGTTTAAGTAGCATTATTACTAATCATAGAAAGTTCTTAGACTAGATTTTGCTGATACAGATACTCAAATTTGAAGCAGTTAAGTTTAACTGTTTACCATTTTTGAGGAATGCTTTACATTCACTATGTCTTTCTCAAGCCTGACTCCTTGTATCTATTAGTGTCTACTGCTTGAGTTCTCCCAGAGATAATCAAGGGGGCACTATAGTATAGTTTAGATGGAACTCTGGGGTAAATCAGCTGTGTTGATTCAAATCCACACTCCATCTTATTTGTTTTGTGACCATGGGTAAATTACTTAGGTTCTTTGTGTGTCAGATTTCTCATCTTCAGTGAAGATAATAACAGCACTTTATCTCGTGGGGTTATTGTAAATATTAAATGTCTACTGCATAGTAAGCACTCAACAAATGTTAACTGTTTTATTTAAATCTTAACTGTAAAGATTGCAGATTATTTGATTTTATTTATATGAAGTATCCAGAATAGACAAATCCATAGAGATAAAAATTCAGTTGGTAGATGCTTATGACTAGGGGAGCTGGGAATGGGGAACAATACTAATGGTCATGGAGTTCTTTTAGGAGTGGTAAAAATAGCCTAAAAGTAATTGTGGTGATGGCTGCACAAGTCTGAATATATTAAAATTCATTGACTGATATACTTTAAGGAGTGAATTGAATAATATGTCAACTATCTCAATAAAGCTGTGAATATGTTCTCAAATATATGTCTGGTACATTTGTGATTAAAATTAAAAGTCATAGATTGCCAGATACAAACTGTGATCAAAAAGTATGTACTTTATACATCCATGATGTCCCTTCTGATAATACACTCTAATTTAGTTTGAATGGAAATTAAATTTACAGTCTTTGGAAATAAAAATTATCAGTAAATAACGATTATATTTTCAGCATATTTATATTTCATAGAATATATTTGATTATATATTAATATTGATTATATTTTGAAGAACAGTTCTTTTACAGTATTTCTGTTTATTTTGGGAGAGGGTGTTTCAAAATTACTGTACTCATCATCGATAATTTTTGAAATGAATAGAAAGACATAGGAAGAAATTATATTAATATATTACTTATATTATATTTTTCCTTTCATAATCTGAGACTTTTTCAGAATTAGCATAGTTAGCAAAAATGGGAAGTATTTGGACTTATTCCAATCTATATCCTTAAAACTTCAAATAAAATATCTGTGTTTGGAGGCTTATTTTTCATGCTGCATAGCTTCAGTGAATAGGCTTACTAGGAGAGAAAGTATACCATCTATATCCAAGCTCAGGTGAAAGTCACAGTAAAACAGAATATTTTTTCCACAATTATCAATTTTCAGTCCAGATTCTGTTTCAGATGTTTGCCTGAGTCACTGAACTAGGGAGGTGTTTATCTGCAAGGTGAGCTAGGAGAAATGGGAGAAGCTTTTAAGTTCTCAAGTTTCAGCCATCTTTGTGCAGTTTTCCCTAGAGGAAGGAAAAAGTGGATCTTCTCCCTTTTTTATTTTGCCTTGTCAATCACAAAGTCTCTTTGTACTTGTGGGCCTTGCTGGTGACTGAGTGCTGGCTGTTGATCATGTTCCTGTCATCCTCAAATGCAAAATAAAAAGAGGAGGAGAACACAGCTTTGGGTTCTCAGGCTTTGTGGTGGTCAAGGACCTCTGAGTCTCAGCTGCCCTGGAATGCTTTCTGAAGTGATTTGATCATTGAAATGGATTTTGCCATTTTTATGGTTTTGAGCTTTCTTGGACATGTTCAGAACAAGAATGATATTAACAGTCAGATGGTAGAAAGCAGTTGAGCTTATCGGATTTGATTTCTTCTGTCTAGCTATCATAAAACCATCACATTCTAATATTGGAAGTACAATTACTATTTTAACTTATGTTTCTTCCTTGAATGTTAAAAAAAAATTTTTTTTGAATTGGATATTTCCAAATTCTGATATTGTGGACAAACCTTCCTTGCAGGGTGTCATTTTAAGATATTTTTGGGGGATTCTTATAAAAATTAAGACTCTACTTTCCTGACCTTTTAAAACCACCATCAGCTTCTACTGATGTGAAACATGTAGAGAGATTTATTATAGCCAAACCTAACTTTTTGAAATTGAGTTATAAGAACTTTATAATCAATAAAGTTTTTTAATCACTTAACTGAATTTATTGTTTATTTATTTTGGATTTATTTTGCATCCCTTATACTTTTCACTTTAATGAATTACATTTTATTGATTAGGAAAAACTGTGTGAATCAATATGAATTAGATGGATGAAGCTTTTACATTCTTATAAGAATATGGGCCGAACTGAATGCCACATGTAAACATTTATCACAATGCTATAAAAGAGGGATCAGGTGTAGCAGGATACTGCTGGGGAAAGAAGGAGGGGTAGACGTAACATCACTAAGGATACCTGACCCTAAACCAGGGGAAGCGAGGACCAGATGGGAGCCAAAACTTCACCTGCACATAAACTACTTGTGTACCTAATCCTGACTGACTTGTACCCCACATCTTTATAATAAAAAAAGAATATAGGCCTAATAAATAATGTAGGGCATTAAATTTTATTGCTCAGTGGAAAAGCAGAAATAAAATAGTAATGATAAAGATGAAAAAGAAAAGTTTTTGTTATCAAATGAAATATCTCTCTTTATTGATTGCCAAGTACCCAGTTGTTGTTAGTGAACTGTTACAAATGTAAATGTCTTATGTAAGGGCTATAAGGCAGTTCTCAAAATTTAACACTGATCTTTTTAAAATGCAGACTATGATTTAGTTGGTCTGGGTTGGGATCTGACCCGCATTTTATATATGTATTATATATATTTTTATTTTAATGATGTAGGGTACAATTCAGTATTAGGTATACAAGTGGGTATCGTACAGGTAAAGTTTGGGCCTCCCGATGGTCCCTACTTTGCCTGGTTTTAGGAGCTTCTGCATTTCCAACAAGCTCCCAGGTGATGCTAGTGCTCCTGGTCCAGATATTTCACTCTGAGTAGCAAATCTGTAAGTCGTATCAAGAAATAAATTACAAGATTTTCTTTAAAATCTGTAATAAAAAAATTCAGATAATTTAATTACACTGCCTCTCTTGGTAACCTTGTTCAGTAGCTCACAAGTAGAGGCAATACATTTTCCTCAAACATCTGAAATCTCTGTTTCAAGAGGGAATTTGCTTATCCTAAAATCCTTTTCTCAGTTGAAACAGAAAATAGCTATTTGTATAACTGCTTTAAACGCTAAAAGATCAACAGATCTCTTTCCCTTCCCTCTGACTTTCTTCTCAACATCAATTTCTTTTATTCTATATATTATTTTGGTAAAATATATATTTTGCCTTAATTTATTACCTGTTATTTTCGTTTGTTTTTCCATGTAGAGATTGTTTTATCTGCATCTGTAAATATCATGACATCCTGTTTTCCTTGTTGGTATTTAAAATAAAATATGTTCACTTTTGCTATGAAGAAATATCCCTGGTAACTGTACATAGAATCATATTTTACTTCTTTCCCAGTTGAGCTGTTTTTTCTTCCCCACATGCAAATCAACCAGTTATACATTGCCTGTCAATCCCAGTCTTTGATGATAGTTGAATTCAACTTATATTTAAACCTTACATAGGACTGAATGAGTTGGCTTTCCTCCAGGATGAAATTCACCTCACACTGAAGAAACATACTCCCTAACCTTTCTCTGCAGTACTATCATTTAGGAAGTGAGCTTGAGTTTTGGTCTATTGATCAGTCTGGTCATAAAACTGTCCTTCCCAATCTCATTCTCTTTCTCCTGCTCAACTTTCTCATTTTTTTGCTGTAATGAAACATTTCACGTGAAGCTTGATCTTGTCTATCCTGAGGCCTGGAAATGGCCTAGGAGTTTGCTGCTCTGTGGTTAGCAGATGGGAATCATAATGTAGTAGCAGCCAAGTAGGAAGAGTACATCTCACCCACTCATTTTTTTAATTTTAAAGATGTTGGGTACAATTCAGGATTAGATATACTAGTGGTCATCGTACAGGTAAAGTTTGGGCCTCCCTTTTGTCCCCACTCTGCTTGGTTTGAGATCAAGTACCCTTATTGATGTTGTTTCCCCTCCCTACCCTGGCAGTATCCCACTACTGCCAATCCCTTTCTTATATCATTATGGTAAGCGTTCAGGGTCCGCTCGTGAGTGAGAACATGTGGTACTCTATTCTTTGTTTCTGTGATAAATCACTGAGTATGATAGACTCTAAATCCATCCAAGTTGCTGAAAAGTCCATATGTTTGTCCTTCTTTATGGCTGCATAATATTCCATTGTGTATGTGTCTCACATTTTTGTTACCCAGTCCAGTGTCGATGGGCAGCATGGTTGGTTCCATGTTTTTGCTATTGTAAATAGTGCTGCAATAAACATGCATGTACAGGTATCTTTTTTGTAGAATAATTTCAGTTTCTTTGGCTATATTCCCAGTATGGGGATTGCTGGTCATATGGAAGGTCAATGTTTAGTTCTTTTAGAAATTGCTACACTGTTTTCCAAAGAGGTTGCACTAGTGTGCATTCCCACCAGCAGTGTAGAAGCATTTGTTTTTCTTCGCATCCTCGCCAGCATCTGTTGTTGTTTGTTTTATTAATGACGGCCTTTCTTACTGGGGTTATGTGGTATCTCAGTGTGGCTTTGATTTGCATTTTTCTGATGATGAGTGAGGCTGAGCACTTTCTCATGCGTCTGTTGGCTGTGTATATCTTCTTTTCAGAAGTGTCTGTTCATGTCTTTTGCTCACTTTTGTAATGTGGCTGTTTGCTTTTTTTCCTTTCAACAGATTTGTTTTGTTCCTTGTAGATCCTTGATATTAGGCCTTTGTCAGATATACAGTTGGCATATATTTTTTTCCCATGCTGTGTGCCGTCTTCCTGCTCTGTCAGTTGTTTCTTTGGCTTTGCAGAAGCTTGTCAGTTTGATAAAGTCCCACTTGCCTATCTTATCTCTTATGGCATGGGCACTTGGTGTTTTGATCAGGAATTGATTGCCAGTTCCAATTTCCATAAGGGTGTCTCCTACATTTTCTAAGGTTCTTATAGTTTGAAGTTTGAAGTTTAGGTCTTTTGACCCATTTAGAGTTAATTTTTGTGTATAGTGATAGATAAGGGTCCTGTTTCAATCTTCTGCACGTGGTCAGCCAGTTTTCTTAGCACCATTTACTGAATATATTACCTGGTTTGAACTGCAAATCATTTATGTAGAATAGAGATCATGAGTTTCTTATTTAATTATTTAGTAGATGAATTGATAAAATACAGAATTCTGTGGCCCAAGCTTTATCATTAATTGATGTGTGAAAACATAGACTAGAAGAAGCAAGTCTTAAAAAAAAGTTTGTTAGTTTTATATTATAGCTTTATAAATTATAAACATTACTAAGTTCTTTTAAAATTTAAATAGTATAAATATATAGAATAAAAATGGAAAGTTCTCACCCCTCTATCCTCCTCCCTCTGTGTGCTTTTTAAATTGAAACCATCTTAGCAGTTTGCATATATTCTTCCAAAATTATTTCTGTACACACCTATGTACCTGTGTTTATATTTTTAAAATGATCACATATTATATTTTGTTCTGCAGTGTTTTCTATTGAATAATGCATCTTAGAATTCTGTCTATATGTTAGTATATATAGATCTACCTCGTTTTAGGGACTGAAAAAAATCTTTGCAAAAAAATAATTATTTAAACCTTCTCAATAGACATATATACAATTTTCATTATAACAAACTGTACAACTGTGTTTGTAAGATGTTTTAAAAAACATCTTTGCTCCTGTTCCAGTATTTCTGTAGGTTAGGTAGTTACAAATGGATTCTGTGGGTCAAATATACTATCCATACAGATATCCTCCAAAAAAGGTAGTACCTATGTACTTTCCCTCTAGGAGTACTTGTTGATGCCTATATCCTAGTTTAATTTTGGTCATTTTTATATTTGTTAAATAAACCAAAAGGTAATCCTCATTTTTGCCTTACTTTGTATTTCCATGATAACCAGTGAGGCGAAATACCTTTTAATCAGTTTATAAGCTGTTTTGATTTCATACCCTCTACCCATTTTTTAGTTTTAAATTTGTTGTTCTGATTTGTAGAGCTCCTTATATGCTATTTTTCCTTCATTTTTTTGAGTTGGAGTCTTACTCTGTTGCCCAGGCTGGAATGCAGTGGCATGCTCATGGCCACCGCAGCCTTGACCTACTGGGCTCAGGCGATCCTTCCACCTCAGCCTTCCAAGTAGCTGGAACCACAGGCGCACGTCATCATGCCCAGTTAATTTTTAAGTTTATTGTAGAGACAAGGTCTCACCAAGTTGTCCAGGCTGGTCTTGAACCCCTGAACTTGGGCAGTCCTCTTACCTCGGCCTCCCAAAATGCTGGGATTACAGGCATGAGCCACCGTACCTGACCCTTTATATGCTATCAATATTTATCATTTCCTGTTATGTTGTTGTATCAATCACCTAGTAGAAACAAGTCACAAACACTGACTGGCATACAACAACAAGCAGATTGGCTGGCCAGATCTGTTTCACACTGCAGGTCCTTGGGGTAGTTGGGGCAATTCTGTTCCCTAGGGGTTAATTCTGAGCCTAAGCTGAGGGGACAGAAGCTATGCCAGGAAAGCTGTCCTCATGGCAGTGGCATGAGACTTGTTTTCACTAATATGGAAAGGGTAAAATGCAAAAATAGAATAACCTTAGCTCAAGTGCAGCCCACTGACCAAATAATTGTCTACAAAATATGGGTACATGTATACCTTAAGTACTTTATTTGAATCTGGCACACATACTTGTAAACATCTGCTCATTTAACAAGGCATTTTGTTTGAGTATGAGTTCCCTAGCTGGTGTTCTAAGATTTTTTTAAAATTAGATATTGTCTTTCTAAAGTATTCAACTCAGTTTCCAGGTAAAAAAAAATTCTTCCTTTTTGATTTATGTGATATACATAGTCAGTTACCAGTTACATTATCAAATAGAAGCTACATTTTAATGTACATTTCTTTTTTTTTTTTGAGTTGGAGTCTCACTCTGTCGCCCAGACTAGAGTGCAGTGGCTGCTCCCGGCCACTGCAGCCTCGGCCTGCTGGGCTCTGGCGATCCTTCCGCCTCAGCCTTCCAAGTAGCTGGAACTACAGGCGCGTGCTACCACGCCTAGCTAATTTTTTTGAATTATTGTAGAGATGAGGTCTCGCCAAGTTGCTCAGGCGGGTCTCGAACCCGCGGGCTCAGGCAGTCCACTCACCTCAGCCTCCCAAAGCGCGGGATTACAGGCTGAGCCACTGAGCCCGGCTAGTGTACATTTCTTAATGCATGTTTTAGATTTTGTGTGTGACAGAGTTTAAGCTATGTTAGAGATAAACAGCTGATTTTGGCAAGCATATAAGTCAACTAATATGAACAGAAGTGTATGTGGTCATATTTGGGAGTGGTGAGCAGTCAGTGTGCACCTTGGCATGTTTTACAGAGAAAAGGGAAATTAAGGTAAATTTATCTTACTAAATCTAGTTTCTTAAATGGAGATTGGATAAGAGAACTTTAACTGTAAAGAGCACATTTAAAGAATATTTGCGAACTTGTAATTCTACATATTTTGTCACTGCAATATCATCATCACTGTCCTCTTCTCCATTCTTTTAGGGATTTATTCCATGTTTTAAAGCTCTCAAGATTTGTCTTCTACTTTTGTGTGTGTGTGTGTTTTGACTTGTTTATTTTTCCTAGTAGAGACAAACTTAAGTTATAGTTTTACTGTAGAAACCAGTTGGTATATTTGACATATATCAATGCTTATATATTCTAGTCTAAAAATATCGAGTTCAAAAATTCATAATGTATATGATTTGGTGTTCTTTTAAGTTCACTTGATTATGTTGCAAACTTCCATAAATAAAATTATTATTCTGTGAAGTGAACATTACCAATACCTGATGTTTCAGATCATCATAGATTTTGAGTAGGAAGCAAATTAGAAATTATGTAGTACTGAATTGTCATTTATCTGGTGAAGAAACAATCTACAAAAATTTTAGCAGTTTGTCTTAAATCATACAGCAGTTAGTGGCAGAGATGGAATCGAATTTTGAATAATTTACTTTAAAATATCAATAATTATTTTAAAACAATTAAATATTTTGAAATTTATGTAAAGGACATCACAAGAGACCTAACTTTATTTTTATATTTTTGTACTTTTAAGTACCAAAATGTGATGGAAAGCCTTTTTGAGAGGAAAAATTAAATTAAACAGAAAGACCTAGAATTAAGGAAGATAGAAGTTTGGTCAAAAACTTCTTAATGCATGTTTTGGATTTTTGTATATGGCAGAATTTAAGTGATGTTGGAAATACCATCTCATGGGACTATTTATCTTTTTATTTGAAATAGTTAATTTCTGATTATTGCAATTAGAAATTTTTGAAATTATTTATTTTGTGACTATAAATAAATAAGAAGGATGAAAGCTACTGTGTAATCAGATGGCTATGATCTATGTCCCAGTGTTTCCATCTCTCTCTCTCTTTCTCTCCTCCTTCCCCTATCCCACTTTGTTTCTTTTTTTTAAATATATCTTTTTGGTTTTGTTTTGTTTACTGCTTTTGCTTTAACTTATAATGTCAAGGAAATAACTAGTAGTGCACCATGACACCAAATACTAACTATTCATCATGTCATTTTAAGTACCATAAAATTTATGTCTACTATTTGTAAATTCATGTTGCAAATTAAGTGCATGTTTCTGTTTATTCATTATTTTTTCTTTTTGAGTTGGAGTCTCACTCTGTCGCCCATACTGGAGTGCAGTGGCCGCTCCCGGCCACCGCAGCCTCGACCTGCTGGGCTCCGGTGATCCTTCCGCCTCAGCCTTCCAAGTAGCTGGAACTACAGGCGCGCGCTACCATGCCCGGCTGATTTTTTGATTTATTGTAGAGATGAGGTCTCGCTTGCCCAGGC
>CAUYQG010208360.1:0-24216 GCA_963574415.1 Tarsius wallacei
GTTTTTTTTTCCATAAAAAATTATTAAAAAAAAAAAAAAAAAAAAAAAAAAAAAAAAAAAAAAAAAAAAAAAAAAAAAATAAAAAAATTTTTTAAAAAAAAAAAAAAAAAAAAAAAAAAAAAAAAAAAAAAAAAAAAAATAAACATAAAAAAAAAAAAAGCCCTGCTGTAAAGTAAACACTGAGATTTCATACCGACAAATTATATAAAGATAATACCTTGTTCAATGAAAGAAACCCCCTGGAAGGCTGATGCTTTGCCCATAGATGACACAATGAAAGTCAGTACCTCAAGTCACCACACCTGGGTGTAAACCTTATCATACACACATAACCAGTTATGCTCTCAGAAAAGATAAATCATGATCAGAACAAAGAAAAATCAAACAAAAATACATCAAATGACATTTTGGTCAATGGCAGACCACATATACGACAGCAATCCCATAAGATTAAAATACAGTATTTTTTTTTTTTTTTGATTTGGAGTCTCACTCTGTCGTCCAAACTGGGGGGCAGTGGCCGCTCCCGGCCACCGCAGCCTCGACCTGCTGGGCTCCGGTGATCCTTCCACCTCAGCCTTCCAAGTAGCTGGAACTACAGGCATGCTACCACGCCCGGCTAATTTTTTGATTTATTGTAGAGATGAGGTCTCGCCAAGTTGCCCAGGCGGGTCTCAAACCCGCGGGCTCAGGCAATCCACTCACCTCAGCCTCCCAAAGCATGGAATTACAGGCTGAGCCACCGAGCCCGGCTAAAATACAGTATTTTTACTGTACCTTTTTTATGTTCAAATGTTTAGATACACAAATACTTACCACTGATTGTGTTCCAACTGCCCACAGTAACACTCTGTAGCCTAAGAACAACAGGCTATACCATTCAGCCTTGGTGTATAGGCTATACTATCTAGGGTTGTATAAATACACTCTATGATGTTCACACAACAATGAAATTGCCTATCGACTATTTCTCAGAATTTATCCCCATCATTAAGTGATGCATGACTGTAAATGGCTTATTGTTAGTTACATACCTGCTTTGACTTCTGGCCACAGGAAAGATTCGAATAGATTTATCAAAACTAGCAGACACAAACTCTTTCCCAGTGGGAGAGTAATCCACATCAAGTACCGCAGATACATGATCCATGTGGACCATCACAGGAGTGTCCAGTGCACGCATATCAAAAGTATACAAGCTGTAAAACAATTTCTAAATATTTGATACACATTTCTTGAAAGAAGTCATACGCAGTACTAAAAGATATTAGTGAAACTAAGACCCATCATTGAAATAATATACATCTAAATAAACAGCTCAACACTGTACAGAGGCAGATGAGGACAGGAAAAAATATCCTTATTTTTATCCTATTACTCCTTAAGACTACACTTACACATACACACAATTTTTCTCCTTATAAATGTAAATCTCTTTGTAGAAAAATGTGAATATTTCAAAAAAGGACAAGGAGCACAATTGCCTTTAATTTCACTACTCAGTCAGTGTAATTTGTTAAAAAAATCTTTTCTCCATGCAATTTAAATACATACTCTTAATAAAACTGAAATTCGATATAATATAAAGCTTTATATTCTGCTATTTCATGTAGCATATTATGAGCATTTACCCACGTCATTAAATAATCTTTGAAAAGATTATAAGTACTGCATACTCAATTGAGTTAAAATAATTTTTTCCCTATATCTTAATAGTTTCCAATATTTTAAAATTATAAATAATACTTAATAAAATCCTGATGTTTAAATTTTTGACATTCAATTTTTTTTTTCTTTTTTAGAGACGGGATCTCACTCTCTTGCCCAAGCTGGAGTACAGCGGCTCTATCATAGATTAATCTTTAATTAAATGGAACACATCTAAGTAGGATTGTCAGGTCTAAAGGCACAAACATTTTTAAGCCTTGATATGAGTTGTCAAATCAATACCAACAAAGCTGCACTAATATATACGGCTATCAGTGATACATAAGGATGAATACAGCTTTTCAAAGCATTACCCAAACTATGCACAACTGGCAAAAAAAAAAAAATGATTATGTAAGTTCCAAGATTTAAAAATTTTTACTCTAACAGCTAAAATAATATTGTTCCAAATGAGTCAGCATGAACAAAATTAATATAGCATTACTGAAACCAAGTTCCTAATAACAAAATACTTGAAGATGCGAACATCAGTGAGTGAAAATCTGAGGAGACAGATGGTGTCTACATAGTTTCAAAGTATCTCTCTGAAGATATATAATAATTACAAAGGGAAAAAATAGTAACTCCATAGCAGAGAAACCTGACAGACACAATCCTAAATCAAATGATCACTGATAACTCTAGATTCTGCCTAGAGCAGTGGTTTTCAACCAAATTTGTTTTAGCAAACTGTTTTTTAGCAAATTGCTTTATTTATTTATTTTTTATTTTTTTGAGTTGGAGTCTCACTCTGTCGCCTAGACTGGAGTGCAGTGGCCGCTCCCGGCCACTGCAGCCTCGACCTGCTGGGCTCCGGTGATCCTTCTGCCACAGCCTTCCAAGTAGCTGGAACTACAGGCGCGCGCTACCACGCCCGGCTAATTTTTTGAATTATTGTAGAGATGAGTTCTCGCCAAGTTGCCCAGGTGGGTCTTGAACCTGCGGGCTCAGGCAATCCACTCACCTCGGCCTCCCAAAGCGCAGGATTACAGGCTGAGCCACCGAGCCCAGCTAATTGCTTTATTTTTACGTGGGAAGAAAGATAAGAATGTATTCAAATTCTTAGTAAATCAATTTGTTTGGATGGAATGTTTATATAACAAAGTTCCAAGATACAGGATTCTTTAGAGATCACCTATTTTAATCTTCTACTTTTACAGATGATGAAACTATGGAGTTAGTTTAAATGACTTGCCCAACTTTTTACAGTAATTACTGGTTGGCCTATACTTGAACTTGGGTTTCTAATTCACAATGATTAGGATATTTAAAAAGCAGTAAGAGAAAGAAAATACAGGGGATGCCAAAAAAAATGTATATAAATTTTAAGTGATGTTATCTATGTATTACTTTTCGAAGTTGAATTAAATTACGGTAGCTATGTGTAGTATGATGTTCACTGAACTATGCTTCTACCATTTTCTTTGACTGTCCTGCCTGTTGCATGGTGATGCTAGCATTCATTTAATTAACGCCATCTTTTGAGCGAACATCATACTTAAAATGAGTATACATATTTTTTGGCATGCCCTGTATTTACAAACAAAGAAAAGAGATACCACAGCAGGATCACCTTCAAGTAAGAGCAATTATGGTACTTTAACAAGTCAATTCTTATAAGGGATATGTTCTTTGTTTTGGGTGTCATTCTTCCAAAGGCAAGAAAAGAGGAACTCCAGGGACATTCTGAAAAACGATATCTGGCTAAAAATAGCTGATCAGAACAAACTTTAGAAACCTTAATAAAGTTGGTTACAATAATGCTGTCTCACTCATCTTTTTTTGCCTTTAACTAGAACAATGCCATTTAATTTCAAAACATCAATAAAGGCTTAAAAGGGCTTCAATTAATGTGGTTTAATATTTCTGGCTAATGAGAGACCAATTGAGCTTCTTTTTAGTACAGAAAGTCGTAAGAGATACTTAGTTGGTACCCTAAAACATCATGTAATAAATCCTTTTATGAGCTAACACTACTACTTTTTATGCCTTCAGATCTATATAGTGGAACCTAGAAACTAAATACAAAAGATCTAAAGTTCAATCCACCACCAAACTTCTGACTTCTCTAAAAAAGCGTAAGAATATACCATATTCACAGCACTATAATAAATGCTTTAGATTTTAAAAATGAATAAAACATTCTTTCTTTACTGGGAGAGTAATCTCCCTGCTTTAATATCTTAAAAAGGAAATAATATACATGTTCTACCCACCTTATAAGGATACTAAAAAGATAATTATAACATGACTATACATGAGTATCAGCTACCTGAACAGTTACAAATTTGTAGGAAGATATTTTCATTTCCATTAAAACATGTATGGTTCAGTTATTATTTATAAGATCTATATCAGAGATCAGCCAACAACTTCTAGAAAGGGCCAAATAGTAAACATTTCTAGTAAACTGAACCATAAGGTCTCTGCTTCAACTATTCAACTCAGGTGTTATAGTACAAAAGCAGCCCCATCCAATATATACATGGATATGGCCATTTTCCAATAAAATTTTATAAAAGCAGGTAGCAGACAGGATTTGGCCCACTAGTTGTCATTTACAATCCCTTGTCCATATCATTCTAAAAACTAAGAAAATACTTTTCTAAAGACATTCTTCTCCAATTTGGAAAACTTCTTAAAGCTAAACAAATGACAGTTTTCTAACTTATATATGAAGGTATACTTACCTAGTGATATATATGTTCTTAGTAAGACTTACACAATTAAGCCATTTTAGATAGAAATAAGTTTTTAAAAGAGGAAAACTTACTTGTAATCTTCATTTGCTGCAGTAAAAATGAAAGCTTCCATGGGATTCCAACAGATTGTATTTGTTCTCATATCTAAGATGACCTGAGAAAGGAAGCATATACTGTGCCATCACCAGAAATTGATTACCTCTGGGGCCAGGCAAGGTGGCTCATGCCTGTATTCCCAGTACTTTGGGAGGCTAAGGTGGGAAGACTGCTTGAGGCCAGGAATTTGAGAGTGACGGAGGCCAATATAGCAAGATCTCATCTACAAAAATTCAAAAAATTAGCCAGGCATGATGATACACACCTACAACTGCAGCTACTCAGAAGGCTAAGATGGGAGGATCACCAGATCCCAGAAGGTTGAGGCTGCAGTGAGCCATGAGTGTGCCACTATACTCCAGCCTGGGTGACAGAGTAAGACTCTGACTCAAAAAAAAAAAAAGAAAAAGAAAAAACGAAGCAAATTACCTCTAAAATGGATAAGTTTTTCACTGCATTTCCGTTCCTTTGGTTGCACTGATTTAAACAAATATTTAGTAAGTACCTATTATGTGCACAGTATTCAACTCAGTGCAATGGGAAGATAAATCAGTCAGTAACTATTTCCTGAATACACAGATAGAGTGGTAAATATAAAAAATAGAAAAATGCTTAACTCCCATTCCCTAATCTCAAACAACTTAGTTTAGTCAGAAAAATGAGACGTACATAAGAAAAGTTAAAATATAACAATAAAGTAATAAATAATGGTGAGTTTAGGGTTAAAGTAGAGAAAAAAAGTCTCAAAAGACAAGTATAATTTGAACTAACCTATGAAGGATCAAGAATTTAGTGTTCGTGTTTTTCAATGAGAATACTATGGCATCCTGCACAGGTTAATCTTTTGTTGTATGCAATTATCCACTAGGATGTTTAGCGTCTCAGGCTCCTCCCCACTGAACGTCCCTCCTATATTCCCCAAACTATACCTGGTGGGGAAGTACAAACTCAAATGAGAACCACTATTTTAGGAGAGAAAGAACAGAAGAAATACTGATATTCTAGTAGACTGAACCAAGAAACAACAGAAAGTAGCAGTGTCTAACAATCTCTGCATCTATCAAAGTGACCTGCATGTGACAAATTCCAATTAAATGTTGCCTTGGCGATTGAAACAAATAAACAAATAAATTGCAAAATGGAATCTGATTTTAGAGGGCTTTGAAAGCTAGGCTATCATTGTTTTCTTCAACTTAAAAGTAATGGAGCACCACTAAAAATGGAGAATGAAGCCGGGCATGGTAGCTCACACCTAAAATACCAGCACTTTGGGAGGTGAGAGGATTGCCTGAACCCACAGTTTCAAGACCAGCCTGGACAACGTGGTGTGACCTTGTCTCTACAATAAATAAAAAAATTAGCCAGGCAAGGTGGCGCCTTAGTTCCACCTACCTGGAAGGTTGAGGCGGTAGGATCACCTGAATCCAGCAGGTCGAGGCTGTGATAGCTGTGAGCATACCACTGCACTCCAGCTGGGCGACACAGTGAGACTCCGACTTAAAAAAAAAAAAAACCACACACAGAGGATGGGGGCTAGGTAGGTAGGAGGAAACAGAAATTACTATTTATTAAACTAGTACTTCATGTCAGCATTCTGCTAACTGCTTAAAGTACCAAGTCTATTCTCACCAATGTGCTACTACCATTTTACAAGAGAAACATAAGTTGAATAAAAAACCAAAGTTCATGTAGGACTTTCCCACTATATCACATGAATGAATGAAATGATTAAAGTGAGACTTTGGAAAGATCATCACATTTATCAATTTATTTTATTTTATTTTTTTTGAAAGCAGGATTCACTGAGAGGACAGAAAAACTACCACAGTGGGAGGAGACTGAAGGGGTTGCCCATATTTATTGATTTCAAACTTCAATGAATGTACTCTACTTCTAATACTTCTGAGCTTTTTACATGTTATAAGAATGATTTAGGAATAGCAAAACCAAGTATTAAGGCATTTCTTGGTCAGGCATAGTGGCTCATGCCTCTAATCCCACCATTTCGGGAGGTCAAGGCAGGAAGCTCACTTGAGGCCAGGAGTTCAAGATCAGCCTTGACAATATAGTGAAACTGTCTCTACAAAAATAAATAGTTAATTAATAAATAAAAAATCATTTATTTTATATGTGGACTATGACAATGGACTCGTGGCATATGAATGATGTCTAGTCTTTCTCTTGTGTTCTCACAATTCCAGTACTTGAAATCAACTTTATACCCTTTTATTTAAGACAGCAGCATTCCTCTCTTTGCCTCCAAACAATATTTCTCTCCCTCTTGAGAATCAGCTTAAGGTTGTATTAGCTTTGATAACTAAGTCCTGGAATGACCACTTTAGAATTGTTGGGAAATCTGTTACC
This sequence comes from Tarsius wallacei, assembly GCA_963574415.1. Taxonomy (NCBI): domain Eukaryota; kingdom Metazoa; phylum Chordata; class Mammalia; order Primates; family Tarsiidae; genus Tarsius; species Tarsius wallacei. Next base: position 6,870 of record CAUYQG010208360.1, read on the forward strand.
TTGAACAGGATAGTGCTTGTCTAAACAAAACGTCAAACTAGTACCCATCAGCATGTAACTAAACAAACAAAGGGGTTATGTGAATAATTCTAAGATTTTCTGGACTAAAATCCTGTATGTACCATATGATAATCATGGGGCCTGAAGTATTATTACAGTGTTAAGCAATGAGATGCAGTATCTTTAACCTAAGAACTTTCAAATCATTAGTACTCACTAGATGCCTAAAATTTAGGGCATCATGGAAGGAACAGAGATGTCTAGGATATAATACTTAGTGAATACTTAAGGGTCTCCAAAAAGCAATAGGGAGCTAAGAGACTGCCACAATCATCATTTTGGGTCCTAAGAACATCTCTACAAAAAAACAAAAAAACAAAAAAACAAAACTTGTTCCATATTTTCAGTTACTCAATTTACAGAGGAATGTATTATCAATAGTATATAGCAAAAGAAAAAATTGAAACTCACTTTTTTCAGAGGAGTAGCTTGTCTCATATCATACAGTACTATATTCCTGTCAGAAGCACAACTTCCCAAAAGAAATGTCTAAAAATAAGTATAACACCAGTTAAAGTCATGTTTGGCAGCAAACTATACCTATTCATTGAACAGATAATTTAAGTACCCTTAATATTTATGTTAAAAAACAAAGTTGAATATTAAAGTCCATTTTCAGAAGGTACAATAAATCACCCATAATTTCAGCAACCTAAGTATTTTTACTGTCAAATCCCCATGCAACACATATTTTAGATGTCAGTGATGATAGTGCACAGTTAATACTTGTTCTAATTTATAACAGAACATATTTTATGTATCCATTCTTCAACTTAGATTCTCCTGTTTTTTACTATTTTTTTTTTGAGTTGGAGTCTCACTCTGTCACCCAGACTGGAGTACAGTGGCTGCTCCCGGCCACTGCAGCCTCGACATGCTGGGCTCCGGCGATCCTTCTGCCTCAGCCTTCCAAGTAGCTGGAACTACAGGCACGCACTACCATGCCTGGCTAATTTTTTGATTTATTGTAGAGATGAGGTCTTGCCAAGTTGCCCAGGTAGGTCTCGAACCCACGGGCTCAGGCAATCCACTCACCTCAGCCTCCCAAAGCATGGGATTACAGGCTGAGCCACCAAGCCCGGCTTGTTTTTTACTATTGTAAGTAATACTTTAAACATTTTCACACATTTAGGAGTGACATTACGAAATCTAAAGGTATTAACAAGTTTATGGCTTTTGATATTTAGGCTAATTATTTTCCAGTTATACCAATATACATTTCAATGTGGGAATATGCCAATTTTAATGCAACTGGGCAGCATTAGGCAATATCATTTTAAAGTTAATAACTGTATGATAGTGTCTCTTAGTTATATAAATGTATTCTTTTTTTTATTTTAAAGATGTGGGGTACCATTCAGGATTAAGTAAACAAGTAGTCATCATACAGGTAAAGTTTGGGTCTCCCTTTAATTCCCACTTTGCCTGGTTAGAGATTAGGTACCTTTACTGTTATGTGCCTCCCCCCGCCCCTTGGCAGTTTCTGGTTACTGCCAATCCCTTTCTTATGGCATTATGGAAAATATTCAAGGTATAAATTTATTCTTTATCAGCAGTTAGTTACATATTTTCTTGTGTTAACTCTGTGTAAAATTAGGCCAGTCATTTGTCCAACTGTTTTAAGATGTTTCAAGTACTTATTTTATTTGTAAGTCAGTTATAAATGTACAAATACTTATAGAACCCTTGGCATTAAATGAAAATAAGTCCCCTACCATCCAGTGGGTCCCTGAATCCCACTCTTTGCAGCACCAGTCCTCCTCCCTCATGGCTCCTGACACATAACTCCTGGCTTCTGCCTACTATTACTTCCTATTGCAAGTGTAGAGGCGAAGAGTTATTTACTAAATAGCTGCATGGCCAGCTAACTCCTACTATTGTGTGTGCACAGTTCAACTAAAACATTATAAAGCAAATGTTAGATCCTGATCTCTTCTCAGACCTTTCTGAAAGTCTGCTGTCTTGATGGCTGCCTCTCTGACACTTCCCCTAGTGATGTCTCTCAACCCTTCCTGGCCTCTCATTATGTCACCTCAGGGTGTAACCAGGTTCCATTTCTAAAAACAAAGACTTATCTGAGCAAAGTAAAAAAATTCTACCTAGACTGAATGCTAACTTTCACACTGTCAAATGTGACAATGCTCAGCACAAACTTTTGGCTTTACCAGAAAGCTAGGCTTCAATATTTTAACAGAAAATTAATTATTAATGATTAGAGGAGACAAATATACTCCATTTGGTCATAGCAACACGCCCTTTCCATTAAGTTTAATACAGGATAAGAGACATGCATACACCATTTACCTTTACCTCTAAGTCATCTCATAAGGATAATTAAAAAAAAAAAAACAAACCACAACGGAACAAATACAGATGTTATACAGGCAAGTCTGAAAAACATGGTCACTAGGTCATCACAAATTAATTATGATTTTAGAAATGGCCATCAGCTCTTCTGACACAGGTTCTCACCAAAGAAGAGAAGCAAAAGATGTTAGCTCCTTAAAATCATAGGAATCAGTAACTGGCTGGGTTTTATTTCATTTTATCTTTTACAGTAATAACATCACCATCTTGAATTTGGAAAGTACTTTTTGAAATGTTCACATATATTACCAACGTTTACACTCACAACAAACCTATAAAATACACTAGGAGATATAATTAATCTCATTTTTAAAACAAAAAAAAAGTGAAAAACTGTGACTTGTATAAGGTCAACACAAAGGCACATTGGCAGGAAACACAGTTTCAGCTTAGCACCACACTAAGTAGGACATAAAATGTTCCTATAAATTGCTTATGTTCATAGCTTGCCTCTGCTCAGTGTTACCTAGGCCCTGCTTTGCAAAGCTAGCTTGTCCCTCAATGCCATATCTCACTTCTACGGCCAAGAGGAACACAGGGAAGGAAGATGGAGGACGAAGTGAAGAAGATAACAGTAAAGATAGATACTCTAGACAAACAATCAGCAAACTTTTATTGTAAAAGGCCAGAAAGTAAGTACTTTAGGCTTTGTGGGCCTTTTGGTCTCCGTAGCAATTACTTGACTCTGCCATCATAGCACAAAAGCAGCTACAGACAATACGTAAGCAAGAGAATATGGCTGTGTTCTAGTAGGACTTCATGTAGAAAAACAGGCAGCGGGCCACATGTGGCTCACAGACTGTAGTTTGCCAACACATTATTATGAAACACTGGTACCCTTATCAATTACAAATAGACAAAACAATGCTCAGTGTTCCTTCTTTTGACCTCCAAGAGGGTTAAGAAAAATTAACATTTTCCTGAATGTACAATGACAATCTGTGGAACACAAGTATTATAGGCATAAGTAAAATTAAGTTAAACAGCTTGTATTTGCTTGGATTCTGTTCCCATGGGCACATGCACACATCCCTCCTCTAACTATACTAAACACTGGTACCTGAGACTAAACTGTTGGCAAACATGTTGAGATGTGACCAGGGGCTATATACATACATAAATAAATAAATAAATAAGATTTTACCAAAGGTATCAGAACTCAGATACAATCTGGAACATTGACAAAATGCTAAAACACTATTAAAATTCTTATACCATACATGAAAGTTTTGTAAGCAGAGCTAAATTTATTAAAATTATAATAAATTTCAATTAAATAAAATAGTAATTGCTTTTAAACAATTTCAAAAAGGAACGTTACCTCAATTGGGTTAAATTTAACACTACTTATACTGTCAAATCCCCAGGTCATTGAACATATAGGATTGGTTCTTTGTTCATCCCAAATGTCTACTTGCTGTCCACATGTGGCAAAAAGAGGTTCTTTCCAGTGATGATCAATTCCAGTATACACTGTCTTTTAAAGCAAAGAGGTTGTTACAGTTAAGTTTATTCATTATGACTTCAGATCTGCAGAATAATACTTTAAATATATTTATCTATACTCTCATTTCTTTGAGAAAAAACTTTTTTTTTTTTTTGAGTTGGAGTCTCACTGTCACCCAGGCTGGAGTGCAGTGGCACTCAAGGTCACCCCAGCATCTACCTGCTGGGTTCCAGCGATTCGTCTGCCTCAGTCTTCCAAGTAGCTAGAACTACATGCATGTACTACTACGCCCAGCTAATTTTTTATTTATTGGAGAGACGAAGTCTCGCCAAGTTGCCTGGGCTGGTCTCGAACCTGTGGGCTCCGACAATCCACTTGCCCCGCCTCCCAAAGTGCTGAGATTACAGGCTGAGCCACCAAGCCCAGTGGAGAAAAAACTTTATAGAAACCCTTACTTAAAGGGGAAAATAGTGTCAAAAAGAGACATGTTATAAAAACGAAACAAATTTTGCTTTAGGAATTACTAATTTGTTATTTGTTACCATCTACAAATTATCTCTATCTCCTACTCATACCCCACACCCCTCTCTCTTTAAGAACATTTAGAGAAGGGGGAGGAAGGAGAGGGAAAGAAAAATAAATAAATAAAAGGACTCTTAGAACTTCTTCACAGAATCCAAATATCTACTAACTATAAAACTGAAATGACAAAGTGATTTTTAAAATGCATATGTTTAATTTAAAGATTAAGTATAATTTTAGAATTGTCAACTTCATATAAAAATGTAAACATCTTAAAACATGGGCAGGCCAAATGTTCTGAATTATACTTAAGCTAAAACTAAACCATATTATCTGATTTGCAGAATAATTTGGTAAAAGCATAAGATTTACACAAGAAGCATCATATTACTACATTTCTTTATTTCCTAAAGGATTCTTTCAAGTAAGAAATTCTGAGTTTTGTGTAAGATCTATGATATAAACCAGACAAGTTGAGGCATTAGTTTTCTGAACTTCTACCCTACAGATTTTCCTCCATGGCCTTACTATAGGAAATGTTTCATTGTATCCTCTAGCTAAAAACAGAAATCAAACTCCACTATAATGAACACCAAAAATCTGTTAAAATTCCTTAGCTTCAAAGGACTTCAACTGTATCAAACATTGCTTAAGTAGGTCACTAACTGCTGTCTAAGGTCCTTCACTTGTTACTTACATTCCCCCCTCACCTTTTGGGAAATTATAACTAAGAAATAATTTAAAGTAAAATAAGAATTTTAATAGACAAATTATACGTCAATTTATTTTTGTACCTTTCCTAATATAGTATGTAATGGCTCTTCTTCTTCTCCATAGCCTGGTCCATCCATTTTCCACTGTTTCACAGTTTTGTCATCACCAACCTAGAAATATTTGTTTTATTATGATGATGATAATGAACAAGTTACAAATTAAAACTTGCCAATACATATACCAAATTATGAGCATCTTGTTTACAAAAAGTACCATACCATATCCTCCCTATATTATGTTGATGCATTTGTATCTCCCCTTGTTATAGTAAAGATTTGTGACAAATATATAAGGTACATAAAATTAAAAATAAAATAATATGAGTAGAGCAAAAGAAAAGAACAGGAGCAAAGTTAGATCATGCACATCATATTAAAGATGGCATTTCAACTTAGGGAAAAAAATAGATTATAATGGTATTATAATATTAGGATAGTCATCTAAAGAGTTTGAGCCAATCTGCTGCCTTACATGAAAATAAAACTCCAGATAGTTTCAAATGTTAAAAAACAAACAAAAAAAACACAAAAACACTAGAGAGAAGGTATTTTAATAATACTGCAACAGATAAAGCCCTTTTCTACATGACACAGAACTCCAGAAACTACTAAGTAAGTGGTTGTCAAACTTCTTGAACTATAGGCCTCCAGAAGACCTTGAGAACTTTTCAGGAGTCCAAGAGGTCAAAATTAGTTTCATGTTAGTAAAACCATAGTTTGTCTTTTCACTGTGCTGACAGCCGCACAGATAATATACATAATGGAATACTATTCAGCCTTCAGAAAGAAGGAAATCCTGTCATTTGCAACAACATGAATGAACCTGAAAGGCATTATGCCTAAATAAAGTAAGTCAGGCACAGAAAGACAAATACCTCATAATCTCCCTTTCTGTGGAATCTAAAAAAGCCAAACTCATAGAAACAAGAGTAAATGGTGGTTACCAGGGGGCTTTGAGAGTGGGCGATTGGGGAGATATTGGTGAAAAATACAAAACTTCAAATAGACAAGAGGGATATGTTCAAATGTACAGGAGAGATATTTACAACATGGTGATTATAGTTAATAACAGTATGTTATATTCTTGACAGTTGCTAAGAGAAGATTAAATGTTCTCACCACAATATAATGGTAAGTATGAAATAACAGATATGTTAATTAGCTTAATGTAGTCATTCCACAGTGTATACATATATCAAAACACCATGTTGTATATTATATACACAATTTCTATGTCAATTAAAAAACAACTTAAAATGTTTTAAATGTATAAAGACTGAAAATGTTTCCTATTGACCACTTGTTTCTTCTTTTTTAAAAAGTTATATTTAAGTAATGTATCATGTATACCAAATTTTTAAAATCTATTCAGCTATTACTGGATACTTTAGGTTGATGCCTTATCTTTGTTATTGTGAACAATGATGCAAATCAGTCTTTATTCTTTTTAGGCATTCAAAAAATATATAACAAACCCTTTGGCTGGGATATTAATCAATATATCCAAAAGAATAGCCAACTACAAGAAGCCTTACTTGCCATCTGTTCCAACTTGCCACAAAATTACTTCTACAACACAGTTTACAAAGTCATGCAGCTCATCTGCACCCCTCCAGTGAAAAGCAACTGAATGCTTTGCCAGGTAACCTATTCTGGTTTTTGACAGCAAGTAAGTTTCTCTTTACTTCAAAACCAGATCTTTTAACAGTAACACCTACCCCCAGTGCTTCTCTGTGGAGCAACAAATTAGTCTATTTCCTCTTTCACATGATGATCGTGTAACTGTAGCTATCAGGTTGCCCAGAAGTGATCTTTTCCCCTGGGTTGCAACCTCTTTATACCCAGCTCAACCAGTTGGGTTTTTTTGTTTTTTTTTTTTTGAGTCAGAGTCCCACTCTGATGTCCAGGCTGGAGTACACTAGCACGCTCACAGCCACCGCAGCCTCAACCTGCTGGGCTCAGGCGATCCTTCTGCTTCAGCCTTCCAAGTAGCTGGAACCACAGGCATGTGCCACCATACCCAGCTAATTTTTTTGATTTATTGTAGAGACGAGATTTTGTCAAGTTGCCCAGGCTGGTCTCGAACCCCTAAACTCAGGCAATCCTCTCACTTTTGTCTCCTGAAGTGCTGGGATTAGAGGTGTGAACCCACGCACCTGGCTCAACCTGTTTTTTAAAACATCACCAGTGCATTAAGAATAAGGAAGATCTACCTGGATGATCAGTGGGTATGCATATACGAACTGTTTTATATGTAAGTCAGGACATTTAAAAAGCTATACACCAAACCAAGTGTTAAAAGTGAAAGAGTAGAATTACAGGATCTTTAACTTTCTAATTTTTACATTTCTACATTCTTAAAATATTTTCCTTAACCTTCACCTTTCTTTATCTTTACAACAGAGTTCACACAACTGATTATTTCTTTCTCCTGGGACCACATTCATTAGTAGGCTCTTTGAGCTCTCTGAGTACTCCCAGAGACTTCCCACTTCCTAGAGGTGGGCAATCCTGAAGGCTACTTCCTTGACATCTTTTTATTTCTATACTTTCCTCTTTACTTCCTCCCTAGTGATGCCATACTATGGCTTCAATCATTAATTCTATACTGATGATACCTAGCTTAGCTCTGACTTCCCTACTGAACTCCAGACCTATATCTGTAGAGGTAGGATAGATATCTTTACTCAACTAGCCCATAAGAAATCCAGTTCATCACACCACTTCCTTCTCATGCCCACCCTCTGATTTGCTCATACTCCTGCATCCCCCATTTCTGTAACAGAAAGCACTACCCTTCCAGGCACCTCTCAGTCATCAACCCTGTCAAGCTTCCAAAATGTTTCTAAATCCAATCATGACTTTCTATTATTTTCACTCCCCAGGGTAGCCTCTTATTATTGCCTACCCAGACTATTAAAACATAGACTCCAAACTGGTCACTCACTGCTGTCAAATGAATCAAATCAAAGCAGAGTTTAGAATCTGTCATTTAACTGTTAAAAAGTCTTCAGGGAACTCAAACTGGTATTTGTATATCAGGATTCATAGCAGCACTATTCACAATAGTCAAAAGGTGGAAACAAATCCAATGTCCATTGATGAATGAATGGATAAACAAAATGTGGCATATACACACAATGAAATGTTATTTGACCATAAAAAGGAAATTCTGACCTGAACCTTGAAGACATTATGTTAAGCAAAACAAGCCTACACGAAAGGATTATTTTACACACACAAAAACTGTATAATTCTACTTACATGAGGCCCCCAAAATATTAAAAGCTATGAGAAAAGGTGGAATAGTGGTTACCAGGGCAGGGAACTGGGGGGAATGAGGAGTCACTGTTTAATACATATAGTTTCAGCCTGGGAAGATGAAAAAGTTCTGGCGATGGATGGTGGCGATGGTTGCACAATGATGTGAAAGTACTTAATGTCCCCAAACTGTATTTAAGAAATTAGATGGTAAATTTTATGTTATGTATATTTTACCACAACCTGCGCAAAACTTTGATGATTCCTTACCATGTGACAAATGAAGTACAAATTACTCTCTTAGCACTGAAAATCCTCCAAAATAAGCCAGACTACCTTTCTAGCCTCCCGTTAATCTCATTTCTGTGATCACAGAACATTAGTTTAACAACACTAAGTAATTATTTATAATAAGTGAGAGTATAGGAAGGGCTGAACTACATAAAGAAAGCCAGTATTTTTCAAAGTTTAATAAGCTATTTTGCATTGTGAAACTCCAAAGGGGCCTAAAAACAAATAAATGAATTTAAAAACAATTTGTTCAATAGATCATTTTTGACCTCATTAATAAAACTTAATGATTTATTGGCTTAATACTTACAGTAAAAAAAGAAGTCCCACAAAAGCGAGTACATATTCCGCGCACAAAACCTTCATGTGCTTGTATTGTACGGATACATTTTTGTTGAGTCAGGTTCCATATTTTAACCTATGAGCAAGCACACCAGGAAATTTCAGTGAACTATAAATGTAAAATGTTCAGGCACAGGAGTACTACATTTGAAGAAAACGAAATTAAATATTGAAAAGGCTATGAATCACCCTACCAGGCAAAATTCTAAAACCAAAATATAGTCTGCTGATTCTAGTTTAGAATGATTCAAAACTTTTTTCCTTGACAGCGTGGGAAATTAGGTATTAAATTGTTAATAACATCCTTTGTGAAAAAACTTACACTTAAAACATTTTAATTATAAACATGATTATTTACTGTCAAACTGATCCTTCCACTACTTTATAACTTCTTAGGTTTAGAGAAGAAACTACTGAACTTACAGAATTTAGTCCTGAGAATTAAACTGAAATTAAACAAAGCAAAAGCTACAGTAACTAAAACTAAAGAAAAAACATTTGTAATATATTTGATATTTTTAGTTTAAAATATCAACATTTAGAGTGACACTTGCCTCTCCATCACATGCCCCAGAAAGGACGGTAGCCAGGCTCTTTGGATGCTTTGCCAAGCAATTGACTCCATCTCGATGACCATCCAAGGAAGCAAGGAATGGTTTTGCAAATACCCGTTCCAGTTTGGTAGCATTTAAAGCTCTTACATATTCTCGTGGGACCTCAAAAGGATGTAAAGTAGGATCATAATTTCTTGGAACTGAAATAAAAATTATTCCTCTTAACAAAATAATTCACATTTATTATTTCATTTTATTTTATTATGTGATCTTCCTCAGCTAATCACTCAATTTATTATTCAATAAGCATTTAGTCAGGGACATTGTTCTATGCTTAGCACTATGAAGAATACAAGAGTAGATAGCTTGCTATCCAAAAATCTTTCTGAAATTACTGGAAAATCATAGGATGCATACAACTTGCAATATAATTAGACCCTAGATATATACACACGCAGCTTTTCCTTTCATATGTACTGTACACTCTTCAATTGGGCAGGGCTTCCAATACAGTTTTCACTTATACTTCTTATGCCTAGCACAGTTACTGGCATAACACAAGTGCATAATGAATGTTTGCTCAACTGAACTCTAATCTCCTTGTGGGTCAGGGCACATACTAATCCCTGGCACTAAACACTGTACTGAGAGGCACACAAGTTTGTGATTATAAATATACAATATAGCTACTATGTATTAAGCACTTTCCATGTTTGCTTGCTTACTTAAAAAACAGAGTTCAGTCATCAGGTGCCAGATACTATTCCAAACATATTATTTTAATCAATGAATCTCCACGGAATCCTATGTGCTAAGTTCTATTACTATCTCACACTTCATATATGGGGAAACTGAAGTAGAGAGGTTAACTAATTTGCCTATGAAGTGATGGAGTCAAGTTTCAAAACCCAAGGCAGTCTGATTCTGGAATCTATGTTCTTAACTATTCTAATTTGCTGCTAAACATATTTTTTCAGTTCAAAATTATGCGTAGGAAATAATTTTAAGACCACATGTTGTTTTGACTTATAAAAGTAAATGCATATTCTTGCTCCACCAGCTCACCCTGCTGTCCCTTCTTTCTGATTTCCTGGTCATGGTATCTAATGTTCAAAAAAGCTTTAACAGGTACATAAAAATAGAAATGATCCCTTGTCATTTAGGCATCATGAGCTACAATTCAAGTGGTCAGCATGTTAATGGGGGCACAAATCAGTAAGTATACACAAAACTCATTAATTTCACTTGAACTCTTCTCCCATCAAACTTCTCCATAATGGTTAAGAGAAAACTGATGGTTTTAAATTTCACCTTTGTCTCTTCCAACATCCGGAAGTCCCTAACGTGAAATAGTAAAGTGGCCAGAAGTTGGAGCAGTAGGAAGGGTTTAAAGGCCTATTTAATTCTTCCTTCAACCCACAAGTTTTGCTCATTCAGGTTCCACTCTTCAATATGAACCTGAGGGCGATCCGAGAGCGGCAGATGGAAGCTTTCCCCACTTTAGATAATTATTTCCCACTTACCACTAGATACAATTCTTAGAGAAAGTACTTGAAGAGACATTACCTGCTACCCGGTTCCGCACCGACCCTATCTGCACAAAGTTGGCCTTGGCGAGAAAAAACTAGGAAAGAACGCGACTAGAGCCCCAGCCTCCCCCCACCTGTATTCCGTAGAAGCCGAGACGAGACCCAGGGCTCGCGGACCGCGTCCCTTTCTCCCTACCAACTTGTCTCACCTCTCTGTAAGTCCAACTTGGTTTCGCGGACATAGGTGTCTGGGTTCCGACTCAGCATCTTCACCTTCATCTTGGCTGCTTTTCCTCCAAGTCTGCACCAGCTCCCCACTCGGGGTTCGGCTCACTGCCGCCTCCTCCCGCACATGCGACTTCCGCTTCTTTCAGACTACTTCCTGTCACGTGATTCACCCAGCGGCCGCCAGTCGGCTCAGCTGGATCCTGCGGCGCTCCGTAGTTTTGTCGGCAAATGTCGGCAGGGGGCGGTTCTTCAGCTGAGCTTTGGCTCCCTAGTCCTGCTGCGGGTGCCTGAGGCGTTTGTGGGCGAGGTGGGGCGGGGACTTGGCGGGGGTGGGCGGCCCGCCTCCACAGCACTTTCCGCCGGCGTGACGTGGGGCTGTGCCCCTTTCACACCCCCTCTGCACCCGAGTCTGCTGGCTTCATTCCGGCGCGTCGAAGTCATCTCACTAGTCCCGGTTCCTGCCCCAGGGGACGACCGTCGCCACGGTGGCGGCCACTGCATCTCGTCCCACCTCCGCGGCCTTGGGCGCCGTGGTGTCGGCGGGCCCCGAGCCTATGACGGGCCAGGGCCAGGCGGCGTCCGGGTCGTCGGCGTGGAGTACTGTGTTCCGCCACGTCCGGTATGAGAACCTGGTGGCGGGCGTGAGCGGCGGGGTCTTGTCCAACCTCGCGCTGCACCCGCTGGACCTCGTGAAGATCCGCTTCGCCGGTAAGAGCCCGGATTCTGTGCTGCTTCCAGTTAGCCCGCGGTCGCCTCCGCGTTTAACGTACTACGAGGAGGAGGAGAGCGTTGGAGAAGATGCTGTCTGCCCTGGCTCACTTGGAACTGTTAGATTTGAGGAAGTGGTGCCTGGTCGAGCGGGTCCCTCGCTCCTCTGGACTCAGGGATGGGGCATGTGGGCAGCAAAGTCTGAGAAAGCCTCACTGGTGTAGAACGTGGGGTTCAAAGCTTGATTTGTAAAGCAGAGGAGGGATTGTCACATTACAGGGTTTAGTCCTTACACGTGCAAATCATTCAGCCTTGGAGGTACTTTGAAATCTTAGAGGGTAGCCACGTGTTTGGCAGCGCGAAGAGGAAAAAAATGTAGTGTTAGGGTAGGGCGTAGTCCTCAGCGGATGGTTTGGGAGTAGGTTTGGAATGGAATTCTCTTGAAAATTGCTTTGTTTGTTTGGCGTTTATAGCGTGGGTGCAAGGATTTGTGAAGGAATTGGTAGCTAGAATCTAAATGTCGTTTTGTTTAAATGCATTAAGTATGTTAAGATTAACAAAGCATTTTAGAAGTTAAACTCGACACTAAAGTCTGGAGAGAGTTTCAAAGATGGTCTTTGATAACTGGAAACTATTTTCTCTCATTGCAGTTATCTGATTGTTGAAAGTGAAGCTCAACCTTAAGAATTAAATCTGCAGAAGTGGTTTATCTTACAGTTAGATAATTTTATTCAATTTACTGTGTATATTTTTCTAATATTTATAGACTGCTGTATGGGCTAAAGAAGTATCTAACACAATTCTTGCCCTCAGGAAATTTACACTTGAATTATAGGCTTGAGACTTAGTCATATAAAAGATAATTCTAGTCCACATAAAATCAAATCAAGAGTACAGGTAAACTGTCAGGAAATGTGTAGATTATTGATCGCTGTATGTATTTGTAAAGGTCCCATGAAAGTTTAGATCTTGAGGTTCTCCATAAAAGAACTAATATTTTTACAGCAGGAGAGGAAGCAAAAAGCCATTCTATAAAGGCAGATCATGGAAAATTATGCAGTATTATCCTTATTTAAAAAAACACACAAAAGGCATATAATTTCATGAGTTCATGATGTGTGCACATGCAAGAATAATTATTATTACTGACAAATAATCTTTATGAGCATTTACTAGGAGCAAGACGAACTAAGAGCTTTAGATGCAATTTTTTCATTTACGGTCCTGAAGATGTATTCACAGGAGCAATCCTACGCTTTTGAGGGTAACAGGTTGACTAACGCCCAAGTCACAAGTTTATAAAGATGGATCTGGGGTTTGAACCCAAGCAGTCTAATTTTAGAACCCTCTGGCTCTTAACCACTCATTACACTACCGCTACAAGTCCCTATTACAGTGACTTGAACTTGAAGAGAATTTTGGACGTGGCTGCAGGTGAAGGCCTGTATAACTTGGTTTCTTCAGCAATGTTTTGTCTAGGAGCAGAAGAGGTAACAGTTGAGATGATCATTGAGGAATAGTGAGGTTGGCCTAGTGAGTTTAAGACAGTGCTGTGAAACAAACTATGCCTGAGGAAAAGGAAATCTTGGTACCTGAGAAGATTAATAGTCTTGATAAAATGGGCAGGTATTGGGAGACTAGTAGAGCTGAGGTGACAGATAAGGGAATTGATACTGGAGGGAGGCCTAAATTAAAGATGTAGGGGTCAAAGCAGGACTTGGTAATAAGTCCACAGTGTAAAATGATGATGGATAAGAGGAACATTTAAGAAGGTGAATAGGGCAACCCCCTTGGGTCCCCTCCCACTCTGGGAACTTTTCTTTCTTCTCAATAAATCCTGCTTAAAAAAAAAAAAAGGTGAATAACGGAAGTAAAAACGTATTGGTCATCAGCATCAATATTGAGTAACAGGTTGTAGTTTTTATGCTTTCATATAATTAACCCTTTGCACTGGGATGTCCCCTCTGAGGGAACATTGTAAATCTAGCAAACCACTCAGATGTCCCCTCTCAAGTAACATAAAGAAATTGTTGTTGATTATACAAGACAAACTTATGCCAGTGCAAATTTTTCAAAAACGTATGCTTCCTTGAAGTTTTCCATTCAAATTGCATGAAAAGGCAAAGAGATGGAATATTTACTGAGATATACATTAAAAAGATCAGCAAGTGTTACATAAAAGAGAATGTGTGAAGTGCTTTCACAGTGATATGGACATTTCTTTGTAACAGAAGGTATAAGAAAGGCAGCTGTGGGTATATCCTTGGTGTCATATGACATAACTTGGAAAGATAGATAAACAAATTACCATAGCCTTAAAGAGACTTTTGAAGTTGAACACAGATTGTTGCCATACATTAGAAAAATATAAGATAAAAAATTTTGATTTTTTTTGTCATAAGTAAGTTCCTCGATGTCCAAAATTCCATTATAAGCCAAATATTATTACAATAAAATAGTTTGTTCCAGCTCTATACCATTTAATATGAAGGAATTCAATTTTCACTATTTTGAAAAAAAGTTCGGTTGAATTGCTGGTAGGTGATCCTTGAGATGTGTCCAAGGGCAAGGGGCTAAACTCATTTAATAAAATTGATATGTAGTGACAGGGGTGAGGCATGGTCCTGAAACATGGTACCATGAAACTCAAGGGTGTCCAGAATAGTAGAAGTATTAGAAATTATTTCATATGAGAAATGACTGGAGGAACTAGGTTAGCTTGAAGGGAGAAAAAAACTTAAGGTATTTAGAGAAGGTCAGGCATAGGTAGAGTGGAAATTACAAGGGAGCAGATTTTGGCCTGGCCAAAGTGGGGATGCTCAGAAATGAAACTGGTGATGACTGGAAGTAATTCAGATAGCAGTTGCATGACAGAGGTTAGAAGATATTTTTGTACTGGGAATGTTTGAAGTAGATGATTGTTGAGGTTCCTTTGAACTTTATGATGTTAACTGCAAATCCTCAAGAATAATAGGAGAGAGCCCCAACAAAGAAGAATGTGAATGAGGTGTAAAAATAGTAATTTAAAAAATTACCCCAAAGCCTAATTATCTGCAAATTAAAGATATGTGTGAGTTTTTGTGAAAAGTGTAGTAAGAAAATATGGCTACATCTGAAATATTTATCAAGGGACCAAAATACAGAATTCAGTAACAGGTATAACACAGAGTAAAGTTTTGTGTGTATATGGTATTGCAAGGCCCAGCAACATAAATAAACTAATATTTATTGAGCACTTGCAATATGCTAGGCATAATATATATTCTAAGGGCTTAATATATATTGACTCATTTAATTCTTTATAATTTTTAGAGTTAGATTCTATTATTTTTTCATCTTATGGATGAGAAATCAAGTGACTTACTCAAGACTGCACAGTAATCATTTGAACTGACTGGGATTCAAACCCAGCAAGTCTGCTTTCATAGCATTTACTGTTAATTTGAAACTATGAGTGGGTAGTTTGGTATAGCTAAAGAGTAAATTAAAATGCTGGAGATGAAAATGATGATTCCAGAAAGCTTAGAAGCTGCCAGATTGATAGATTTTCTTTCTTAGTTTTCAAATTTTATTTTAAAGATGTGGGGTACAATTCAGGGTTAGGTATATAAGTGGTCTTCATACAGGTAAAGTTTGGGCTTCCCTTGGTCCCCACTTTACATGGTTTGAGATTGGATATTCTTATTGATGTTATGTGTGTACCCTCCTCCTCCTGGCAGTGTTCCACTACTGACAATTCCTTTCTTAGAATATTATGCTACATTTTCAGGGTCCACTTATGAGTGAGTACATGTACTCCAGGTTGATAAATCTTTTATGTCATGTAAAAATGGAAACCAGATCTGGATTTTAGGAATAAGATCAGGATTAGAGATGGAGAAAGCATACACAGGGATGGCAACTGAAGTTCCTTAGAGGTTGAGAGACCATCCCTGTTTGATGGAAAGAGTGCCTGTAGAAATCGATATTTAAGGATGGGCAGAGGAAAAGGAGGCCAAGGAAATTTAATGGCAAAAAAGTAAGGGGTAAATTAGGAAAGTATGGTGGTAAACCAGCCAAAAGAAGTGTTTAGGGGGTAGTGTCAGGTGCCACTAAGGGGTTAATAAGAAACAGAGGACTTCCAATTAATTAAAGACTTGGAGGCTCTTAATTAGAACACTTGAGGTAATGGTGAGATCCAGACCAGATTTCATTGGAGGTTAGAGGGTCCCTGCTGAGATTGGGTTCGGGGGCTGGTTCTCACTGCAAAAGCTTAACTGATGGAGACATTGGGATTAAAGAGGAGATACTGACTCAGAGATTTAAGCCTGTTTAAATTCTGGTGGGAGGCCGGGTGCTGTGGCTCAAGTCTGTAATCCCATCACTTTGGGAGGCCAAGGTGAGGGGATTACCTAAGCCCACGGGTTTGAGACCAGCCTGGGCAACTTGATAAGACCTCATCTCTACAATAAATTGAAAATTTAGCCTGATATGGTAGTGTGCGCCTGTAGTTTCAGCTACTTGGAATACTGAGGTGGAAGGATCGCCTGAGCCCAGCAGGTCGATGCTGGGGTGGCCATGAGTGTGTCACTGCCCCCCAGCCTGGGCGACAGAGTGAGACTCCAACTCAAAAAAAAAAAAAAAAAATTCTGGTGGGAAAGGACTAAAAGTAAAGAAGAGATTGGAAATGGAGACAGGAAGGTAATGAGTGAGGTTTCTAAGGGAAAGGGAGGTCTAAGAGAACAGGATCCAAAGCAATGTCTCAAACTTTTTGGCCAGAATCCTTAATAGGAAATAAATATTACCTTTGTTATCTGATGCATACACATACACACACACACACACACACACACACACACACAAGCATTACCGAAATACAAGTTTCATGAAACACATATTCTTATTACATATGGTATCATTTATATTTGGTTTCTGTTCCAGTCTGTTGGTTTTTTTAAAGAAATGATACTAGCAATCTGCTCAATTGATTTGAGTCATTTGTGACAGAAGAAAAGAGGGGAAAAACTAATATCCAGCAAATGAAATAGGTTGTGTTAGGGTGATAGTGCTAGGTGGTAATTTTTTTTTTTTTTTTTTTGAGTTGGAGTCTCACCCTGTCACCCAGACTGGAGTGCAGTGGCTGCTCCCGGCCACCGCAGCCTTGACCTGCTGGGCTCCGGTGATCCTTCCGCCTCAGCCTTCCAAGTAGCTGGAACTACAGGCGCGCGCTACCACACCCGGCTAATTTTTTTATTATTTATTGTAGAGATGAGGTCTCACCAAGTT
>CAUYQG010208361.1:0-11886 GCA_963574415.1 Tarsius wallacei
AGAGAGAAGAAGAGGAGGGAGGGCGGATAAAGTCGCTAAAGGGGTGGGGGCTCAGAGGAAATGGGAAGCAAAGTATGGGGGGGGGGATACCAGACACTGCCCAGAATGCACCCAGGTTGCGGGGGGAGAGGAAGGGGAAGGAAGGGGTAGGAGCAGGGAGGTGGGGCAGGAGGGAATGGGTGGGTGTGTGTATGAGGGGGGATAGTCCGCAGCTGAGTTCACACAATCCCCCCATTCACCGTCTCCATGGCAACTCCGGGGCACAGACCGCTCATTCACACGGCTTCCCCGCCAGCAACCCCCCCATTAACCCCCTCAGTGCCGCCCCCCACCCCATGAATCCCATTAACCCTTTCAGGATGCCTCCCTCCCAGTAACCCTTGGGCGTCAAATGCCAAATTCCTCTTTGAGTCAATTCCCTGCAGCCCCTCCCCCATGAACACCTAGACAAACAGACCGACCCCCAAACGCCCTCTGTACCCTAGGACCCACTATGAGTCCCCAAGGCCAAGATCTCCATCCTGGTCCAACTTGCAATTTGAGAGAAGACAAGGGGAGGCAGCAATGCCGAGGATGAGAATGGCATCTGGGGGTACTTTCTGGGTTGGAGGGTATTGGGCCAGGGGCATTGTGCAGGAATGGACCAGCATTGAGAACTGCAGTATTGGGGGCTAGGCGGGTTTGGAATGGTATTGGGGGATGGAGTTGCATTAGAATGGGGGAGGAAAGGATAAAGGCCTCCATTGGGTGGGGGGGCTGCAGAGAGTGGGGGAGGGAATCCTGAATCCTGGCTATGAGATGCTATGATGGAGGGGGGATGGGGCTGCACTGCAGGGGAGGGGGGACTGGCAATGTACAATACAGGAATGGGGCTGGGGGCCCTCAATAGGGGTATTTTGATGAGCATGCAGGCCGGGCTGTGGAAATAGAGGGACCATGGGTGGGAGGATGATAGGGATGCCGAATTTAGGGGAGGAGGTGGAGGAGAGAAGAAAAGCCGGGGAGGACTGAAGGGTCAGGGGTGCCGACAGAGAACATGGGGTTGAGAGAGATGGGGGCAATTGGCTGGGGAGTGGAAGAGCCTGGGCTTGGGAGGGTTAGGATAGGGGCAAGGTATGGGCAGCTAGAGGATGAGAGACCGGGGCAGGCGGCCTCACCTGTTCCCCGGGCTGCTGCAAGCGACTGAACCGGGCCACGGACCACCCATATCGCCTCCAGGCCAAGGGCTCCGCACCCGAATCCCCGAGATCAGCTCTCCGGCAGCCTGGCTGCTGTGCCCGCGCACCGAGGGGGCGCGCTGCGCGTGCCCGGACACGGGGGGGCGCGGTCCCTGCCATTAACTCCTTTTGTGCCAGAGATGGCTCAAGTCCTGGGGCATGGCCCAATTCCCCCCATGCTCGGCACGCTCTGCCGGCGCTCTCTCTCCCCTTCTCTCTCCCACACACACACACCCCCCAAATTGCAAGCTATCAGACAGGTGATCTTCCAAGGCAGCTAGTCTAAACTTTACCTGCAAAGCTTGAGACCTTGACCCAAAGGGAGAAACTGAGGCGCTGCCCGCAAGAGTCTCATCATACTCCACAAAAACACACCTCCACCTCAGTCAGCATCCTTCACCTCTCAGCACCAGCACTACACAAGCAGCAACCAGTGCCCTCATCCTGTCACTCTCCCAAAGGTCAATGCTTCTGCTGCTTCTGCTGGGGCATGTCAGACTCAGACTGTCAGCATGCCAGTTGTCTCACCATTTCATTTACTCCCCTCCAGATCTGGTGTCTTTGTGTCTTATGTTTCTGTATGTGGTGCACCTGTCCAGTTTCTCTAGTAACCCCCAAGCCCCTCTGAGTGTCCCTTATTCCAGCTAAGCCTCTACCCTGTGGCTCCTCAGAATGTTTGCCTTTACCCTGTCAGGGAGTTCCATTCTTTGAGCACACAACTCTTAAGCTTGTTAAGTCCCATATAAGTGAGGGCTTCATGGGCCTCAAAGAGGGATTTTATTTTATTTTTTAAAATTTTTAATAATTTGGGCATTGACTGGTTTTACCAGCACACTTGACACTTCCCAGTGACATGGTGCAACTATGGCTCGAATGTTATCCTTGAGTTGTCACATCATCCTGCATCACCCACCCACAGGTTGGGGCTAATCTTCTTCCAGCCCTAGCTAGGCAGACCAGAAGACTTCATTGTAGTAAACCAGTTGGCTCTCCTGCACAGCCTTGGATCCTGGGCCCAAACCAGAAGGCAAGGTGGCCAAGAATGGCTCGGCCGCAGTTCCAAATGTGACTCTGGAGCAAGAGTTTTGAGTTTTTTCTACTGTACAATAGGAGCAAGCAACAGCATCCTGGGTAACTGCCAAGGTGGGTCATGTGAAAATAAGCAGTTCCAGCAGCAGGGCAGAGAGAGGAAAGGGTGCTTCTTACTGGTCTCTCTTCCTCCTAGAGCCATACCGTCCTTCCACCACTTATTCTATGATGACACATGCCAATGAGGGGCAATTTTTCATCCAGAAATGTAACTTTCAGGGAAGTTCTCTGTCCTATGAAAAGAATGCTACTTGGTACACGATGAGGAAAACAAACAAGACGGCAAAAAGGGTAGGCAGTGTCTGTCATCTCCACCCTCCCCAGCTTGAATGAGGTCCAGCATCTGGTGTATCGTGGAAGAAGGATCAGGTTCCACTGATTTTTCCTCTGGCCTAATGGCAGCTCCCCATCCCAGTGGTATATCCCCCATGGAGAAAGGCTGTTAAAAAGCTGCAACATGGCCGGGCTCGGTGGCTCAGCCTGTAATCCCAGCGCTTTGGAAGGCCAAGGTGAGTGGATTGCCTGAGCCCGCGGGTTCGAGAACTGCCCGGGTCACTTAGCGAGACCTCATCTCTACAATAAATCAAAAACTAGCCGGGCGTGGTAGTGTGTGCCTGTAGTTCTGGTTACTGGGAAGGCTGAGGCGGAAGGATCGCCGAAGCCCAGCAGGTTGAGGCTGCGGTGGCCGGGAGCGTGCCACTGCACTCCAGTCTGGGCGATGGAGTGAGACTCCAACTCAAAAAAAAAAAAAAAGCTGCAACATTTAGCTGAGATGGTAAGCTGCCTTTCTTAAGTGACTGGGCCCATCCCTTAAACGTGTTGCCAGACTGGAGAAGGGAAGAAAGGGTAGAAATCCAGTCAGAATTAAGAACCTTAGGGAGTAGAAGGTAAACAGGGGAGATGGTCTGAATAGAATGAAGACTCTAACTTGTTGGTCCAGCCCCCAGCACTCTCCCAAGAGACCACCCTTCCCAGACATGCAAAACTCACACGCTCCCTTTGCAAAGAAGCTCTGTGTATTGGGTGCAACAGCTCTGGAGGTCTCTATATAAATAATATACAAAACCCAACAGCTCAATGTCTCACATTAACAAAAATACTAAAAACTCATTAAAAATGGAGCCTGAGGGGAGGGCCCCAACCACTATTGGTGCTAGCCCCGGAAGGAGACTGGGAATTAAGAGGAAAGGGTGGGGCCACATCCAGTGCACAAGCAGTTCTTCCAGGTGGCTCAGTAGCGTCCAAATATGTTGGTACTGGGCTGTGGCTGGGTATCTGTGAAAAACCAGAGATTATCAGGGGTGGAAGACCAAGCAAGCATGTGGGTATGTATGAGGAAAGCTATTCAGGTAGCAAGGGAAGGGAAGGAATGGAATGTTTCCCCCCATTAACCTGGGCCCAAAGCCATCACCTCAGCTACTTCTGCCCCACCCATCCCCCCCGTTTATACCATAGGGTTCTCCTTGGGAAGGAAGGCAGCTTACTGGAGAGCTGTTGTTGGAGTTGCCGGACCAAAGCTGCTGTCTGTTGCTGCTGCTGGGTCTGCTGAAGTCCCTGGCGCTGGAACTGAGGTGGAAATGGAAAGTGGAAGACTGAACTCAAACCCTCCACCTCTTTCTTCATCCTCATCTCCCAATCACTTTTTAGAGTGCCATGCCTCGCCTCCCACCTCTACCCCATCCCATACTGTCCCCAACCCGGTTCACTGGCTGCGTGCCCAACCTGGGCAGCTGTCCCTGAGCCTGGGGCTGTAGTCCAGCAGCTACCTGGGGCTGGGACTGGGGCTGGGGCTGGGGAGGAGCCGTCTGTTGCTGCTGTTGCTGCTGGTGCTGCTGTTGTTGTTGCTGTTGCTGTTGCTGCTGCTGCTGTTGCTGCTGCTGCTGTTGCTGCTGCTGTTGCTGCTGCTGCTGCTGCTATGGGAACAGAAGAGATACTGCTGAAGGAGAGCAGCGCAAGGAAGCTAAGACTCTAGTGAAGGGCTGGGGACAGGAGATGAAGAAGCAGGAAGGAACTCTGGGTCCACTGCCCTCCCTTCTTGGACAGCTGCACAGAAGGAAACCCAATCTAGGATATCCAGCAGACAATGTCAACTCTCTCTCACTATGATCCCCAGAAGACAAAAGGATGAGGGTAGAGAACTAACTTATTGAGTACCACTATGGGCCAGCCACTCTGCTGGGTGTTTTCGTACACTGTCTCATTCAGTCTTGGTGACAACATGCAAAGAGCCTGTGCCTCTCCTTCTCCCTGGGCTCCCAGGTCCCAGATGAAACCCCAGTGCCTTACCCGCAGGATCTGCTGCTGCTGCTGCTGCCGGATGTGGTACTGCTGCTGCTGCTGCTGCTGCTGTTGCTGCTGCTGCTGCTGCTGCTGCTGCTGCTGCTGCTGCTGCTGCTGCTCAGGTAGGATGGAAGTTGAGCGCACACCTGCCTGGACGCCCTGGGCACTGAGTGGAGTCATGGTACCTAACATGGGTGTCTGCTGCAGTGCCTGGTGTGAAAACCTCCAAAGACAAGAGGTACAAAGGTCAAAGCATGGTGGAGAGGGCAGAGGAGAAGTATAAACCCTGGGTCCCTGACCTGAAAGAAACTTTCCCAAGTTATTTCATTCATTCCTCCTGTCACTAACCTTTGGGGGTCTGCTAGACTTCTAGGTTGGGGAATACTCCATTTTAGAGTCTCATAACCTTAATGGTTAATATTTTTTCAATTCTGCTTTAGCAGAATTCATGAAAATGAAAAACAGTCTTAGCACAAGCTAGGCATTCTAGAAACACTCACTGAGGTTTTTATTATTGCTATTGTTCCCCAATAACATTTCAAGTTGTTCTATTATATCTGTCCATCACTGCAAGTCTGCAGGCTGGGCTCCCTGTCTCAGGTCTTCTCCCACCTTCCACAATGCTTCCTATCCTCTCATCCCATAGGAATCTTCAACACGCCCAACTCCTCCAATCATTCTCCTAATCAAAAAAGTCCTTCCTAGGACTGTGTCTCAATTCTGCAGCTGAGCATTCAAGGCCATCTCTCAACCTGTCCTCTCCTGGCCTAGCCCCTACTATAGCCCCTGGCACAAATTTTATACTCCATCCAAGCTCTTCTTCCCAGATGCCCTACTCATTCTGGTCCCCATGTTTTTGTTCATGCTATGTCTTTATGCCTTCTACCTGGAATGCCCTTCCTTCTCCTCTTCTCCACAAATCCCAATCATAGCTATCCTTCAAAGGTCAACTCAAGTCTGACCTCCTTCATGAAACTTGCTTTTAATTTTTTTTTTTAGAGATGGGGTCTCATTGCTCAAGATGGTCTTGAACCCCTGGGTTCAAGCAATCCCCCTGCCTTGGCTTCCCAAAATGCTGGGATTACAGGCATGAGCTACTACACCTGGTCTCTTTTATGAAACTTTCTCTGATGACTCAGGCCTACATTGATATTACCCACACTTCTTCTGAATTCCCATTTTACATCACAGTCCACAACTACACATCTGATTACATTTTTGCCAATGTTCTTCTGTATAAGCCTCATCTCCCCAACTATAGTAAAAACTCTTTGTGATGAGGTACGATGCTTTTTTTTTCCTTTTTTTGCTGTCTTTCCTCACCTTACTCAGTCCTAGCATAGTGCTGACCACACAATGGGTAGTTAGGCAGTCTACCCTTCAACATTCGAAATCCTAAGCTTCAGAGCCTCAAGACATAGTTACAAGGCTTTAACTAAGGTTTGACTAACATTAACCATAGTGGGAAGATTTGTTCATTAGACCATCCTGGTATTCAACTGTTCAATCCGGCTTTATGACTCCTTATCATGTAGAGCATCTGCGAACCCTAGATCTTTTCTTATCAGAGTCAGATAAGTGATTTTCCTTCTCTGGGCCTCAAATAAACATTGGGGCAGTAGACATGAAACGACTGGTTTCCAGGGTCCCTTCCAGCTCCAGCCTTTTGTGGTTATTGGCTATGTGGCTAGATATGTGTTTTGATGTCTCCAAAAGTTCTGACCAGTCCCATCATCTTCAGGCATGGTCTTTCCCAGGTCAAAGGCTCCCTCATACTTCTGTGTCTCTTCCTAGCTCACCACTACTTTTTAGGTACCTTTGAGTGGAGGTCAGTCCGTGTCCATAGGTTGGGGCCTGCTGGTGCACATAGCCACTGGGCCGCTGTTGCAGGTGGCGGGTAGGATCTATAAGAGTAGGATTGGTAGAAGGGTGGGTGCTCTGATAAGGCTGGTTGGAGTAGCTGGGGGGCACCATGGTACCTGCAGGGCCTGTGTGTTGCTGCAATCCCACATGAGAAACATAAGGAGTATAACCCTAGAGGGAAAGAGAGAAGGAATCAGAGCCAAGAGTGTGCAGAGCAGCTTAACTCGCTCTCCCTGATTCTCACAGTCCCAAGCCCTTACCTGGGAGGTCTGCAAACCGTAGGAAGAGCTAGGAGTCATCTGATGGACAGACGACTGTCCGAGCATCCCCTGACTCTGCTAAAGGGGAAATGGAGAAAAACTCAAACTCAGAAAACACTTTCTTTCATCTCATCTCTTGTATCTCCCACCCTGCATGTCCTTGTGAAGATCCCAAGTGTCTCCTCAGTCCCGTGATCCCAAAAGCCCCTCTCCCTGACAGCCCTCCCTACTGCCCCTCTCACTATCTTTGCCTGGAGCTGTTGGCGAAGGCGTTGTCCTTGGGGCACCGCAGGTTGCTGCTGCCGGTACACAGAGGTCTTATAAGAGGGTTCTAGGCCCATGACGCCAGTCATGGTTGTGGGTAGCACTCCAGGGTAAGTTGGTCGGGTCGGCAGCTTCTGCATTGGTAATCGCACAGGGCGATATGGGTCCACACGAGGGCCACCTAGAAAGGAAAGCAGACTGACCTTTCTGAGCTCCTTATCCCTCTGTCCCTTGCTCAGTGTCCTTGTTATCCATAGCTCCTCAGGGGAGTGGCATCATTTTTAAGGCAGGAGAAATGTTCAGGTCATTCCACAATTTCTAGTGGCTGACACTCACCTGCAGGTAGTGGCTGGTTCTGGGTGTACAGGCCTATGGAGCCCTGCCTGTAGCTAAGGTGGGATATGGAACCAGGGTTTGTGTGGTGCAGGAGGTCCGGAGGCACTGTCACACCATAGGGGCCACTCCGACCTGGACCCATCCCATAGTCCTGTGTGAATGGCAGAGGAAGAAGGTGAGTGAGTTGTAGCTGAGTGGGGTGGGGGCAGATGGAGTAGGATGGGGTCAAGAGGAGCTGGAGTTTCATAGTTAATTTTTATTATGATTCTAGTGGCACTCCTTCCTCACACACCCCCACCCCTCCCACAAACCAGAAACTGGAAAGCATCACGAAGAAAGAGGCCTGTCATCCTCTGTGATGGCAAGAGGCACTAACCTCTGTTTTGGTGGTTGGCTGGCTGCGCTTCTTGCCCTTGGTGGACTTCTTCTTGCGTTCCTCAGTATTGGGTGGAGCAGCTCCAGGTTTGTCAGTTTTGGGGGGCTCTGGAGCTTTTTTCTCAGGCTCTAGCAGGGTGGGAGCAGGAGGCTCCTCATCTTCTGGTGGCAGTGGCAGTGGCTCCAGGTAATAGGCCCGGGGCCGGGGCCTCAGGTGTGTGTGGTAGAGCAGCAACCGCTGTTGTTCTTCTCCTCGAGCTACTCGCCGGTCAACCCGGACTGTTCCAAACCAGCCCCAAGAGAGTGGTGCTGATGGCTTCAGCCCCTCAAAAAGATCCCAGGGAGAGATCTTTTGTTTGGTGGAAACCTGTAGACCCTGTTTCAGAAAATAAGAAGCAATGAGCTGTTGAGACTTGGAAAACAGAAGACAGCTTTTGAGCACTTGTAGGAGAGGGTAAAATATCTACTGGCAATAAAGGAAAAAAAGCCATAGGTACATTCAGGGGAGATGGTAAGAGGAAGAAAGACAGACATGAGCACACAGACATATGCAGGAGAGAGAGTTATAAAGGGAGAGAGTGATGGGTGGGAGTAAAGAGAGGTGTGGAGGAATAAATGAAGCCAAGAGAGAAGGAGACACAGGAGAGGCAGAACTGAGGGAAGAAGCAGAGATAGAAACAAGGAGATAGAGAAAGGAGTAGGGGAGAAAGACACAGTGGGATAGGGATGGAAAGAGGCTAACATTCAGAAGAAGACAGAAATAGAAACAGGAAAGTACAGAGAGAGAGAAGGCAGGAGGGAGAGACTAAAGACAGGCAGAGAAAGAGTCAGAGAGAGATAGGAAGAGAGAGACAA
The DNA here is from genome assembly GCA_963574415.1 of Tarsius wallacei. Classification (NCBI taxonomy): domain Eukaryota; kingdom Metazoa; phylum Chordata; class Mammalia; order Primates; family Tarsiidae; genus Tarsius; species Tarsius wallacei. The sequence continues at coordinate 8,540 of CAUYQG010208361.1, forward strand.
AGAGACAAGTGGAGAGAGAAAAAAAGGCAAAAAGATAATCAGGCAGAGACAGAGACAAAGAGACAGGTGGACCAGGAAAAGAAATGAAGAGAATGCATACACGAAGGGGTTAGACTTTGAATTTTAAACTCTGTATCCTCTTTTTCCTCTCACTCTCTACTATATTCAATGATTACAGTTACTCAACAAGTACTGCAACTGACAGAGATGGAAAAGAGAAAACAGTGCAGAGATGGGTGGGTATGGGGAGAGAAATGCAGAGATAAAAGAAATATTGGGCTGGGCGTGGTCGCTTATGCCTGTAATCCCAGCACTGTGATCCTCCGAGACAGGAGGATCACTTGAGGCCAGGAGTTCAAGACCAGCCTGGGAAACATAGTGAGACCTCAGCGAGAATGAGAGAAAGAGAGAGAGAGAGAGAGAGAGAGAGAGAATATGAATATGAATATGAATATAGGTAGTCAGTCAGGCAGATGGGTGGGGTAGGACATGAGACAGGGCAGAGGAAAGAGGAAGGTGGGATGTCGAGAAATGAGTGGCATGTTAAAAGGTGAGTAGAGGTGAAGGGAAAGACCAAGGAAAGTGGGTGGGACTCCAAAGATGAGAATATGAACTAGAAGGAAAGTTAAGTGATTTGCTCAAAACCCCAGAGATGGCTTTCACCAGCAGAACCTGATGGTCTCGTGAAACTGAGTCCATTGTACCTACAAGGTTAATGTAGGGAAAAAAGGTGGAAAGGGCAGGGAACATGGAACATGCCTCCTTCTTGAAGATGGAATCGAAGCCAGCAATCTTGTTGCCTTTGGTGTCGATAAGGGAGCCCTGTGGCTCACATGTGATGACATCTCGGTTCTGCTTGGGCAGCGGCAGCAGCTGGCGAACCTTTTCCAGACTGTCTGACTGGCGCTCCCCCAACTCTTTCTGTAGGCATGGGAAGATGGGATCAGAGTTCAAAGATACAGAAAAACAAGGACGGGAGATCTTAGGGGATAGCGCAGAACCTGGCATAAAAACCCTCAATAAATCCTCATTGCATGAATAACAAAGAAAAAAAATGGATGCGCTGGGCTCAGTGGCTCAGCCTGTAATCCCGCGCTTTGGGAGGCTGAGGTGAGTGAATTGCCTGAGCCCGTGGGTTCAAGAACCCACCTGGGCAACTTGGCGAGACCTTATCTCTACAATCAATCGAAAAAAATTAGCCAGGTGTGGTAGCACGCGCCTGTAGTTCCAGCTATTTGGAAGGCCGAGCGGGAAGGATCGCCGGAGCCCAGCAGGTCGAGGCTGCGGTGGCCGGGAGTGGCCACTACACTCCAGTCTGGGCAACAGAGTGAGACTCCAACTCAAAACAAAATAAAACATAACAAAAAAACCAAAAAAACGGATGCAAGAGGGAAGGGTAGAAGGCTTGGGCCAGAACAAAGTCCCTAAGGCTGGACAGCAGGTCCCAGTACCCCCAAACTTAGTTCCTGCCTCCTTTCTTACCTGCAGCTTCTTCACCAGGTTCATGTACGCACGTTTGTTTTCCTCCATGCTGCCTTGTGAGATGCTAGACATGTCTGCAGCCAATGTCCCATTGATGAGCACGCTCAGCATGTCTAACACAGTAGTAAAGAGCTCACTGTAACAGAAAACCAGGGAGAAGCACAGAGAAGAAGGAGGTTAACACAGAAAAAGGCCAAAGCAGGGGATACAAGCAGGGAGCAATGCTTAATATGTCACCCCGAGGGTACCAAAACTGTGTGGGGAACCCAGGGCCACGGAGTCCACAGTAACTGCCATGCCAATCTCAGTAGGTCATGCACCTGCGTGGGGGTAGGGGGATCTTCTTGGGTATGAAACAGCAAGGAGGGGGTAGGGATGCTTTACTTGTTGGACTGCATGTCGACAGTGCCACTGATGATGATCTCCAGGAGGAGCATGGCCCACTCCGTGGTCTGCTGGGTGCTGCGCTGCACTGTGTCAAACATGCCCCCCACCTGCCAGGGCCACAACAAGTCAGTCAGATGGCTTGGGGCAAAGGCCACTGTTTAAGGAAAACTTAGATTAAAACCTGGGTTGGGTGTCTGGTGTAGCCACATGCTCTTTGAGCTATGGCTGTTGCCACACTTCCTGGCTTTGGCCCCCTCCCCCACCTTGGGGAGGTGAATCTTCTCTCTCCCTTCTCTTTCTCTAATTTACTTTTAAATAAACTTTTCTTTCTTTGCCTCAAAAAAAAAAAAAAAACACCTGGGTTGGGTGGAAGCTGGCACACCTGAGGTCACACTCCAGTGGAACCTATGATTTACTATATGATCTCAGCCAATAACTGAATTCTGGATGTCTCTGGGCCTCTGTTTCCATACTTAGAAAATGATGGGAGTTGGACTAAATGATTTCATTGCATTAAAGATTCCATAATGTGTTTATAGTGGTTCTAAAGCTCAATCAGAATCTAGGATACTGGGGCAGAGTCCCTGCAAGGATCCACTCTATGTAACCTATTGGACCCTGACCACAGTAATCCAGTCTCCTTAACTATTTTCAGGTCCTGTGTCCTTTAGGAGAGCAGGGTTAATACTTGAAGACCCAGAAAATCCTGGGGCCCCTATCCTCACTCGTTTTCCTCAACCTTGGGCTTCTTTACTCTGCATTTCCAGCCCTACCCCTTTCCTTCTTCTCCCCAGCTCGCCCTCTCACCAGGTTGAGCCGCAGTTTAAGTGCCTCATGCATGAGCTGCTTTGGTTTGCAATCATCTAAGTACTGGTCATCTCGCCAATTATTCACAATCTAGGATAGAAACAAGTATAACATGCAGCTCAGGGATCTTCTCATTTCCACCCCAAAGCACCCAATGTGTTTATCAGAAAGTACTGAAGCTTCCAAGTTCATAGTGTCCTCCTAGGTGCATCCTTCCTTGCCCTCCTGCCGCCTCCACAGCCCAGAGACCTGTACCTGGTGCACCTGGCTGTAGAGGGAGGTCAGGAGTCCTTCACGCTGCTCATCCTGCCCTTTCAGACATGTCAGCACCAGGGATAAGAAAGGCTGCTGGCTCAACAGGGACATGCTAGTCAGGAGGAAAAGAAAAGAAAAAATAAAAGGAAGACCGAGGGTTGGGGAACAGGCAACTTGGAACCCCATTCCTCCAAGTCCTAGACTCTACTCTCTTAAGATCTAGCCAAGGCCGGGCTCAGTGGCTCAGCCTGTAATCCCAGCACTTTGGGAGGCCGAGGTGAGTGGATTGCCTGAGCCCGCGGGTTCGAGACCCACCTGGGCAACTTGGTGAGACCTCATCTCTACAATAAATCAAAAATTAGCCAGGTGTGGTAGCGCAAGCCTATAGTTCCAGCTCCTTGGAAGGCTGAGGCGGA
>CAUYQG010208363.1:0-30674 GCA_963574415.1 Tarsius wallacei
CAGGCTGGTAGAATTGTTCTCAGTTAGGATCAGTTGCCCCTGGCCTGCTGTGAAGAATAGTTCAGATATGGGCCCCCTGCCCAGTCTATTACTGAGATCTAGCTTTTTCCATTTATCAAGTGGGATGAGACTGTATCATCCCCTTTTTGATGTTGTTACCTTGGATACCCAGCAGGTGGTGCTATCTCACCACTGCAGTCCAGAGGGGCGTGAACTGCTTGCAAATCAGTGACTGACTGGTGGCGTCAACTTCCCCAGGAGTTCCACAGTCCTGTCTCTGGGCAAGGGGCATGGTGTGGCAGTGGCAGTGGCAGCAGCAGCTGGGCAGTGGCGATCACAGAAGATTCTGCCTGCGGGGGCTCCATGGCCTGAAGTCATGGGATGCCTCAGCATGAGCTGGCAATGACCGTAGTGGCAGCATCCGCGACTGCAGGAGCAGCCCAGACTGCCATGATATCTGAGTAGCCATGGCTGCGGCAGTGGTGGCTGAGCTCCCTGTGAAGAGCAGGCTGCGGAAGATGGGAGTTGCAGCCCTTCAGAGAGAGCTAGGGTCTTTATGAGTGTTCTCTTTTGCAGAGGGTCTCACAGACCATGCTGCCCAATCGCCATCTTGCTGGTCAATTATATTTTAATAACATTAAATTAAAGAATGTTGGAAAATAAGAAGGGAACCTACTGCAGATAAACTACAATAAATCTTTTACAGAGAGAACTAAAGAATTTTTGTTTAAGAAAAATCCCCCAGTCATGGAAAGAACATGACCAGAAAGGATAGCTATGGGGCTGAAAGAGGCTTTGTTTTCTTTAAGAAACAGAAAATAAGCTGGACTCGGTGGCTCAGCCGGTAATCCCCTGCATTGGGATGCTGAGGTGAGTGGATTGCCTGAGCCCGCGGGTTTGAGACCCGCCTGGGCACCTTGGCAAGACCTCATCTCTACAATAAATCAAAAATTAGCCGGTGTGGTAGTGCATGCCTGTAGTTCCAGTTACTTGGAAGGCTGATGTGGAAGGATCGCTGGAGTCCAGCAGGTTGAGGCTGCGGTGACTGGGAGCAGCCACTGCACTCCAGTCTGGGCTACAGAGTGAGACTCCAACTCAAAATAAAAAGGAAACAGAAAATAAATGAGAACAAACACACCCCAAACCTCACTTCACACCTCTGCCCCCTGGCTCTTGAAAAACTTCCCCATTGGCTTCTCCTCAAGCCTCCTCTAAAGTGCAGATCGTTCTCATCCCCTTTTTTTCCTCCATCTCTGATTCATTAATCCCATCATCAGTCTTCTGGTCACTGTACCTTTCATTCCTCTTCCCTTCTCTTCTGTGGCCTTCTGTACTTATCATCAAGATATTTATCTCAGAAAATATATGGACATTTTCCAGATCTTCCTTGGAAGTTGTCACTTGCATCATCTCTTTTTTCTTGAATCTCTCAACTCCTTACTTCATAAGAATCTCTGGGTCTACTGATTATTTTTTTCCTAACCCTCTAGTTCCTTCTTCTACTCCCTGGAATTATCCTCATTTCTACATAAACCCATTAGATCACCAAATAAGTCCACTTATCTACCATACACTTACCGCGTGCTCCCTAGGTGCTGATATCACAGAAGAAGAGTTAGGAGAGAGAAACATGCCTTCGTGAACTGATGGGCAGTTAGGTTATGGCTGAAATATTATTGTTTTCTCAACTGACAGGATATGCACTCAGGCCCACCCTCTCCTTCTGGAACCCAGGATTCCTCTTAGGACCTCCTGACATAGATTGCAGAAAGAGAGAAGATAAAATACAAATTACAAAATCACGAATTCTAGGCACAAATTCTAAGGCAATGTAGTTCATACACCCCCAGAGGACTCCCTATAAAACAGGGTGTTGTATGTCCTGTATCCCTGAAGAGTGACAAGTAGAACACTAAAGACTGAGACTGTGTGAAAGGCTGCCTTGTAGAGGAGCCTGACTCTGCCCTTCTGCAGGGATCAGACAGTGGTCAAGACACTGGTGAAGGCAGAAGCCTCTGTATGAACCACTTGACATCTGGTAACATACATGATGGACTTGAGTTTGCATGACAAGTGGTGCTGTGGGCCTGTAACTGAGGACTTTGCAAGGCTCTCAGCTAGGAATCAGCAGCTGGTTCCTCTCTGGGCCCTAGGGGAGACTCAGGCAGGGAAATCCCCAGAAAACCCCTGCCAGAAATTACACCAAGCTATTAGGACTACACACAGGCTCAGGGAGGGTTTGGGTGGATAGAGGAAGAGAAGCAAATTTGCATGATGGGCCCCTCTCTCTCCTCTGGGGCTACAGAGTGGATAAAAGAGAACTGAAGCATATCTGCCTTACAGAACTCTGAAGTGTCTGGACCATCACCTGGACCGCACTTCTCATCTTCAGTCTTCTTCACTGCACATCTCAGCATATTAATCCCTCAACTCAATGACACCACCTCGTGGCAGAGATGTCCTTTTCTCCTTCCGTCCTCCAGGACTTAATGGGTGTCTGTGTTTCCATGGTCCCTAACCCGACCTGTGCTGATTCAGTCATCCTCTGCATCTGCCTCTCTGGGAGCCTTGACAAAGTTCATCTGCAATCTAAGCAGTGGGTGTAGCACCACACCATTGCATGGCATCAACAACAGCCAGGAAAGGCCCCTCTATACCTGATGTGTGCTTAGAGAGATGGAAGCCACAGCAAGGGTGATGCAATCCTCGATCACTTCTCAGGTTCCAGCTCTGGAGCTAACTGCTGCTTAACTACCTCCAATGTCCAATCATAAGATGAGACTGATTATGATTGTCAGACCTGGAAAAGTGGTACTTCCTACAGTGACACAGGTAGATGAGGAAGTAGGACAAAACCTTAGCCTGCTAAAGGGCTTGTTCTGTGAACATTTTCAAATTTGAAAATATGTTCCATATTCATAAGTTCTACTTGGAAGCATTATTTTTACTACCAATTTTTAAAATTCAACATTATTGAAATTTGAGAAAAACTGAAGACTAAATCTAAAACATGATGACACCAAAAAGTTGACTGTTTATTCATATGTGCTAAGGCCAGAATCCATGTAGCTGGACTTTTTCTCTAAAATGAAGAAAATTTGGCATTAGAATGTACCCCCCACTGTCTGTAAGGGCTTTCTCTGAAAATGTAGGAGCATTTATTTCCATGTACCCAGGACAGGGTAAAAGGGTGCTGTCCCCACTCCTTGAAATGTGCTAAGGACCTCTCAGTGCCCAAGTGAGGAAGGAGAATAATTAGGATACGGGAGCCTACCTAGAGCTCACCTCTCTCCTCACTCTCAGAGTTGCTCTCGGTATCTACATTGCCCTGTAATTTATGTCTGGGACTGGCAAATTTTTTAAATTATATTTTTCTTCTCTCTTTCTGCAATCTATGCTACTGAGGGGCTAAGAGAAATAGGGCTTTCCAGAAGAAGAGGGTAGGTCTGAGAGCATGTCCTGGCAGTTTGGAGAGCAAGCTGGTCTGCCCAGGGATAAAATATAAAAAACAGCTCCTGATGTCTTGGAGGGAGGCACTATCTTGCCAGCCCTAAGCTTCCTGGTATGCTGTTCCACCAGGAAGGCTTCTCAGGGAGGCTGAGTTCCCAGGACTGCCCTGTAAACTGCACGGTGAGTTGGGCAGGTGAGTCTAGGGAGAGGAGGCTATATAGAGATCTGAGACTAAGCAGCATTAGGACATGGATACTATTCACTTTTGTGGGGATGGAGCAAAGTGGACAGTAGAAAAGACAAGACAGGATACATGAGTATGTCTGGGCCTTGAGCTGCAGAGGGAGTTGTGCCTTTCCCTGATCCCTGTGTTCTGCTTCCCAAGTAATAGTCCCCACTTGGCCTTGAGCTGGAGTTCTCTGCCCTCTGATCACAGGGAACAGCAGCCATGTCCCCACAGGTCATTGGGAGTTGCGGAACAGCCCCATGCAGTTCAATCCTCTCCTAGGGTAGGATTTCTAGGTAAAGTTAAGATTCAGGGCTCATAATGGGGCTTGATAAGCCAGCAAAGACTGGTTCTGAAAGGTCCCATCCTCACTCCAGCTTCTGGAGAAAATATGAGGAATTTGGAGAGACCAAACCCAGCTGAGGGTCCTGAGGATGAAGAACTATGTGGGGGTCTCCAGCATGACCTGGGCTCCATGGCTTCTCCAACTTGTTATTTAATCCCCAGTTGACTGCAGCTGGGCATCAGGGCAGAAGATAAAAGGACTAGAGACCATGCATGTTTCCCTGACCCCATATTTTTCTCGCCCTTTATCTGTCCTGATAATCAGGGTCCTGAATACAGTCTCTGATGCCTCATTCATCTTGTGTGCCAGGAGACACAATCGTTAGTAAAAGTAAGGTAAAAGGGACCTGAAAACAGGAAAAACGCCAGCTGTGAGAAAGGCTCCAGCCAAATGCGGCCATGGTAGAGGCAAAACCCCATGGATCCTGTTCGACGGACCTTCCCTGACTTTGAAAGATTGCGTGCATAGGCTTGAGAATGTTCCCACTTTAAATGAGATAATAGATGCATAGACGGAAGATGGCATTTGACAGTATGAAATTATACATAAGCATGATGGAGGTGAGATGGTAGCAAAAAGGGTGCCCTTTAAGGTTTGTAAAGATGTTTTTCAGTAACAGCAGGAGGCCGAGGAAAACGAGTCGACCTCTACTCGACCTCTTGTCGACCTCTCATAAACAACAGGCCTCCTGCTGAGTTGACCTCTCATCGACCTCTCGTAAACAACAGTTCTCCTGCTGAGTCGACCTCTCGTCGACCTCTTGTAAACAACAGGCCTCCTGCTGAGTCGACCTCTTTCTCATAAACAACAGGCCCCCAGCTGAGAGCTGGTGGAAAACAACTGATTGAGACAATAAGTAGATTAAGATATTGTAAGGATAGAGGTTAGAATATTAATAGTAAGATAGCAAGATAAGGTAACATAGTAAGATAAGAGATTTATAATAGTATTAGTTAAGAAAATATAGGAACATAGGGATAGAAATAAGGTTAATAGAAATAAACATATAGTAGTAAGTAAATTAAATAAGACTTAGGGTTAGCTTTATTGGGTAAGGCTATTATAGGCCTATAATAGTGAATAGCTATAATTGTAAAGTTACGGAGGAAAACAAGATGTTCACAAATGCTTAAGAAAAACTCCATCTGTGGTTGAGGTAGTAACTGCTGTCTAGTTCCTGCTCTTGGATTGAAAAACACGAATGGCTTGGAGTCAGCAGTGGGGGAACCGAGTAGCAAAAGGTCAACCTTGTTGTGTCTGGAAAAAGAGATACGTAGGTGTCTGGCTGGCAACATAAGATACATTTTTTGGGTGCAGGGCTAGATGGAAAACCTATATAAGATTGTGAAAAATAAATAAAATTGGACAGAGCCTTGAGCTCTCCCCAGGAAGAGGATTCCTGTCATTTTCATCTTTTCTTTTTTGCCGCTTCCCAATTCCCCCGCCTCAAGCCCTGACTCTCTCCCAGAGCTGGACTCCAGCAGGTTAGGTCAGCCCCAGACTCACCCCTGATCTCTGTAGAAGTCTTCCTCGACCTTTTCTGATTGCACCCTTTGTCCCATGGCTGAATCAGGGTAGGGGGTGGGGCAACTAAGACTCCACACTCATCCTGTCCTTCTGAAGTTTGTGCTTTTGGGATATTCACTCTGGCTCATGATCAATCCCTTGGTAGTTAATCCACTGGTCACAGAGATTGGGTTTTTCACTCTGTGGTGAGCAAGCTGGAGCACTTTCCTGCCCAGTTTTCAAGATGGTGACAGGGTGCCTATTTCGTCTTCTCCAGTGGGACTCTGTCTCTGACCCTCTTGCTATGCTCCCTCTGTAGACCTTGCTGCCAATAGCCAGCCAGGCACTGCAGTGGTGAGGTAGAGCCTGGAGCCAGCAGTCACTCTTGGCAGCTTCTTCCCAGAAAGGGCTTTTCTGATTTTTTAAAAAATGGCACTCGGCTTCTGTGCCCCCAGGGAGTGCTAGAGTCCAAGCAGAGTAGCTATGGCACCAGTTGCTTACCAGGAAATCCCTGGCCACTTGCTCCCGAGTCCCCATTCAGTCAGCCACTCACATGCCCACTTACTCACAGACACATAAGCAAAATTTCCCATATACTCACTCCTCACACTGGGACTTGCATAGTACAATTGGATCCTCTGCCATCTTTCCAGCATCCATCATCATTCCTCCATTTTTAATGAACCTTATCTTTAATTGCCTTCTTCACACTGCCTTCCATCTCCATCATTTCCCTTATTCCTTTTCTCCTTATTCATTTTTGGCCCTATTTTCTCACTCTGAGTAATGCCATTCAATTTCTCTTTATGATATTATATTACTGTTTTATGTAATCAAATGACTCAACTTCATTCAATATACAACAAATATGTGAGAGTAACTAGTTAGGGAATCTGGTGAACTAGTCAAAAGTAATGAACCAAAAACAGCTAGTCAAAATGAATAATGTGCAGAGTAGCAAGAGAGATTTAAAAAGCTATGAATTTGTCTCTAGTGTTCAGGGAGGGGAAAAAAGTTAGGAAGTGAAGAGGAAATCAATAGGGAAGAATAGCTATACCTATACAGAACACATGGACATTGAAAATAACTTATATTTAAGCCACAAATTACTGCCAAAATCCCTTCAGGGCTGATAGTTTTATATAACATTTTTGTCTACATAGGAATTTTTCATATTTGTGATTCCTACAGTTTTTTAGTCAGCCATAATACCTCATAAATCATGTGATGATCATCAGTATTGCTCATGAACTACAACTGATTCTTTCTTCCTAGTAAAAGGTAAGGACATCACTATCTGGCTCCCTTTTAATTGGGTGAGTCCATGTGTCTGTAACTTGTTCTGGAAATAAGTCGGAAGTAAAAATTTTATATGTGTGTAAGTCCAGCTTTCTTTTTGCTCCAACATAACAAACAGCAATGTTCAAAATGGTGGCTGCTCCGTCAGTAGTTTCTAAGTAACTACAATGCACAGATGAGCAGAGCATCCACTGATCTGTGACGACTATGGATCATGAGCCCTAACTAAACCTTTGGGGTTTTAAGCCATTGAGATTGCAGAATTTTGTTTTTTCAGGCATGCATACCCATGCCCAGCTAACTTTTTGATTTTCTGTAGAGACAAGGTCTCTCTAATTGCCTAGGCTGGTCTTGAACTCCTGGATTCAAGCAGTTCTCCAGCCTCAGCCTCTCAAAGTGCTGGGATTACAAGTATGAGCCACCACGCCCGACGAGATCCTAAATATTAAGGCTATTAAAGAAAGTCTTATTCCTTCTGGAAACTTGCCTGTTTAGGTGACTTAAGGAACAGGTAAAAACTTTAGCCTAAAAGAGCATTCTGGTAAAACTTCAAATATTTTTAAGTGAAAGTGATTATAGTACGACAAGGTTAAAATCCTTTATTCTTTACAGATGTAATGCTTCCCATTCCCTAGCCACAAAAGGAGTTTGAAGCATCCAAACCTCTTTGCCAAGTATTAAGAAATGATTCAGAAATGTAATTCTGGCAGACGTCTGCGGAAACATAGCCCGTGCATTGTAGAGTTTGAATCTCTTGGTCTTTTTCTGCTGTTTCTTTATGATTTCTGGGTTGGATGGAGCCTCCTATATTTTCCATCTCAAGTTCAGTTCTCTCTTTTCTTTTCTTGGCCCCATTTGTGACTTCCTGTATGGAGAAGGGCGGGCATGGGCAAACCTGGAGAGGAGCCACCGTGCCCCTCCCTGTCTCTCCAGGGTGGGAAGTCGGAGCAGCAGGCTAAGCTGTTTGCTCTGTAAGCGTCAAGACTGCAAGCCCTTCCAGGCGTGTCATTTGTTTCCTTCTATAGACCGTGAGTCCTCTAAAAAAGTGTCTGTAGGAAAAATAAAGCCTGCTCTTATTCTAAGGCGCTTGGCAGTGCTTTTGCCATTTTCAAGGGTTTGTTAGCTGCTCTGGGCACAACTGTCTAGACAACTGTTTAGACTGTGTTAAAAACTGCTCTCTGAAGTCTTAGTACAGAAATCCCAAGAAAACCATGCTCCATGCATAGAGGCAGGCTCATTGAGGACTAACTGATTGGATTGGGTTGAGATCTTCACATTTTCTGAATATTTAAAAGCTGGTGTTCTTGGGAAATTCCCTCCCAGAGACTTCCACTTTTCTTTTGGGGTGAATGAAAATGTATTTCTGGTTGGGTGTGGTGGCTGCACCTGTAGTTCCAGCTACTTGGGAGGCTGAGGCAAGAGGATCGCTTGAGCCCAGAAATTCTAGGCTGTAGTGAGCCATGATCATGCCACTGCACTCCACCGTGGGCAATAGCATGAGATTCCATCTCCTAAGGAAAAAAAAAAAAAAAGAGGTATTTACTACCTGGACTGAGAGTTCATGTAGTCACTCTCTGAGTTGGGTTCTATGCCTGGATGGGTGGGGCTTTACCTTTGACTCATGATTGTGCTGGATCTTAGTGGTCTGGAGGTCCCTCCAGGGAGATTGTGTGTGTCTTTGGGGGGACACTGTGTGTCCTGCACAATGGCCATTTTCGCTCCCCTGCAAAATAATAGTTGTTTGTTGTACTCCTACTCTTTGTCAGGTCTACAGTCAACCAGCAACCAACTGGCTGAAGAGAAGGACACTGTTATAGCCACTGTTAGTGACTTCCCCAAAATGGAGTCCCATTCTTCTTGCTAACAGATCTTGATTTTTTTTTTTTTTTTTTTGAGTCAGAGTCTCACTCTGTTGCCCAGGCTAGAGTGCAGGGGCACGCTCACGGCCACCACAGCCTCGACCTGCTGGGTTCAGGCGATCCTTCCACCTCAGCCTTCCAAGTAGCTGGAACTACAGACATGCGCCACCTTGCCCGGCTAATTTTTTGATTTATTGTAGAGATGAGGTCTCGCCAAGTTGCCCAAGCTGGTCTTGAGTCTGTGAGTTCAGGCAATTCTTTCACCTCAGCTTCTCAAAGTGCTGGGATTATAGGTGTGACCCACTGCATCTGGCCTGATTTTTTTTTTTTTTTCTTAAATTGGCGAGGGCAACGTACACAGTCCTAGGTGACAGCCAGCATTCACCGTCAGGCAAATCAAGCCTGCAGGTGATTCCAGACACCAGCTGTGGAATCCCTCACAGCCTTTGGGACACTTATGCTAATGCCATAGGGAGCAGATCTGAGCACTGCACCCTACCTACATTGCAGATTTATGAGGAAAGTAAATGATTGCTATTACTCTAAATTTGGGTGATCTGCTGTGCAGCCATTGATAATTTGAATAACTCTAAGTGGATATACGAAGGGGACCCCCCCCAACCCAGAATTATTCTTTGAAGTGTGGGCCCCCTGTATAGGTGTCCCTTGCTAGCTAAGTGCTCTAGGAACATATCAGTGTACCAGCTAATGTTGTTGTGAGAGGCTGCATTCGACTTCGGTGCATTTTTTGGGAGATTCTTTCAATGTATTTGCCCATTTCATGATGAGTGATTTATGAGTGCACCTGCCCTCATCGCGTTGAGCATTCAGCAGGTTTTGACCAAAAATGGCATGACTCCTTGTGCCCCATCCTCCCTATTCACCTGATCTCGCCTCAGTGATTCTTTTTTGTTTCCTCAGGTGAAAAAAGTCCTCAGAGCGAAACATTTTGCCGATGTGGAGGAGGTGAAACAAAAAATGCACGAAAAGGCATCAAAATTGACAAGTTTAAAAACCGTTCTGAGCAGTGGAAAAAGTGTCTTGATAGGTGTATTGCATCAAGCAGAAGGTGACTGAAGTTTAAACATGTAAGAATAAATACACAATTTTTAATAAACACATTCCTTTTTTGGAGGGTCCTCCTTTGTACGTCACCTTTCCTGCATTGGACTGCCGACATCTAAGCTACTCACTATCTCCTGAGTAAAAAGTAAAGATTGATTTTGCTTAAGCCTATTTTGTCTGTCACTCATGGCTGAACTTAGTCTACCCGACGCACTCCAACAACCTCTTATCTACTCTTCCTGTGTCTAGTCTTAGTTCCAATCCTCCGACCACACTAATCTTCTTAAAATTTGACTTTGCATAATCTCCCTGACAATCTGTCTTCCGTGCTGTGTCCCATTTCTAAAGGAATGTAGTCCAAATTCCTCAGCCTGACACCCCAAGGTTATCATTATCCCAGCTCTACCTGCCTCTGTATCTTCATCTCTGCTACTTTTATTTGGATTTCTTAAACTGTGGTTATTTTCTCAGAGGAGAAAGAAAACTTTTTTTTTCTTGATGGTAATTTAAATATTTTTATAAATTAACACAAGCATTGATGTATTATGAAATAGAATGTGACATTTATATATGTGTTTCAGATGAAATATGAGGTTATTTCTTGCTGGTGGAGGGTCAGTTTGACAATAGCCTGAGCTGCAGGTCACTGTATCTCTAGTTATAGGGGTGCTTTGGTATAGAATTTGAGAAGCATACATTGATTGCTTAGAAATACATTAAGTTGTGTGGTTATTAATAATCAAGAGTAATTTAAACAGCAAGAAGTGAGGAGTTAGGCAGTTAACTGGCTTTTGATAAGGCCTTATTTTTACTAAGAAGAAGATTGAAGTCCAAAGAGGTTAAGCAACTTGTCCAGAATCCCAAAGCTAGTTTATGGCAGAGTTAGGGTCGATATGTAAGTCTCTGTTGTTCTTTCAGCTACATCAGGTTGAAGAAAATAACAAGGAGGAGAAACTCAAGAGGCCAAAGCAGACAAAGGGGATGGGGCGGGATCCAGTAAGAGCTGAGGACTGAGCCTTCCTGAAGGCAGGTAAAGACTGAGAGGGGGTGGCTGAAGCACTGGAAAGGCCTGGAGGAAGGGAGCCAGAGTTACACACTGTTGTTTCTTTCCATCCAGATCTGGGTTGTGTGGGCAGGAGCAGAGGAAGTGGCTACAACACCACATGGCGACTGTGGGAACACCTAAGAATTGGGAGAGTCCATGTGTGAAGAAATAAACCAAGTCAGATCCAAGCCTGACACAAAGCAAGAAGAATGTTATGGGTTTTCGAGTTAGGTTGTTTATGATGACATAAAAATGCCCAGTTTGCTCCCAGCATGGCTGAGCTCCACCTCCTTCCCATCTGCAATCGCAGCTCTTCTAGAGAGGCTTGTCCCGAGCTGTGGAAGATTCTGGGTCAATCCATGCACTCTCTTGAGATGTCACCATGACTCACAGCTCTTCAACCTTGGTCCATTCATCAAGTCTGATAATTTACTGTTAAAACGAACATGCCATTTGAAACGTGATCCATCACAAGCATTCCTACTTTCCAGATGCTGGGGAAGTCACCTTTGGAGAAGGAGGAGAATCATAGCTTTCTCTAAACAAGGCGTTCTCCCTTTGTGTAACCAGAGACAGAAGATAGGATCTGAGTGTATGTTCACTGCCAATCATTTTTTCACTGCCCCCAAACCCGCCCACTCTATCCCTGTAGCAGAGGCCCAATGGCCCTAGTGGCCCTGAGCAGCCTCCAAGGGAACAGAGAGGCAACCCATGCTGAGTCCAGCTGTATACTTGGGAATAGGCATCCACAGTCAGTTAGCTAAGGTCACAAAGACCGAGGAGCTGAAGCTGCTGTTATGGGGAGCCATTTTCATCAGCTTTTCTGAGAGTCTAAAATGAATCCAGTTGTATAGCAGCAACAGTGAGAGATCCCATGGCCGTAGGGAGAGGCTGTGACAGAGATAATAGGTGAGCTGGTTCTAGATGTTTTCCTGATGTCTGCATGAGGCCAGCTGTACTTCCTGCTGTGGTCCTGCAAGATGTCCCTGGACCCTTAGAATAAATCCCCTTCACCTCTGTGAGTTTCCGGGTTCTCTCTCTTGCTGCCATCCACTTTTCTTGGTTAAGATGCTCACTGTGGGCAATGCTAGGTGGTGTCGGGAGAGGCAAGAATGATTCATATCAGGTAGCTACCGCATCCTTTTAAAATATCCTCCCATTTCTTTCATTCTCTCATACTTACACACACATTTATCAAATGCCCTATTTCATTTATCAGATGGTTTAAGCTCTTGATTATTGGTTAATTATTCAAAGTTTGTTATTCTTTCCTTTCTAATTAGGCTGAAAACCCCCTGGTGTCAAGAACTATTTCATATGTATTTTCTGCCTCTCACAGTGCCTGGGACAGTACCAGACATATTTTAGCCAATAATTATATTAATTTTGGGGGGAACCAGGCGTGGTGTCTCATGAGTGTAATCCCAGCACTTTGGGAGGCTGAGGTGAGAGGATTGCTTGAGCCCAGAAGCATGAGACCAGCCTAGACAACATAGTGAGACCTCTTCTCTATGGAAAAAAAAAAAAATTACCAGAATGTGGAGGCACATACCTTAGTCCCAGCTACTCAGGAGGCTGAGGTGGAAGGATTGCCTAAGCCCAGGCTGAGGCTGCAGTGAGCCATGATCACGCCACTGCATACTAGATTGGGCGACCAAAACCAGTGAGTGAGACCCCCGACTCAAAACAATGTTCTTTTTGTTAAATAGCAAAGAAAGTGAATACAGAATCAGGAGCTGCAGAGCGACACACACTCAGTGACAACATGAGCACACCCTGGATATGGCTCCAAGCAGGATGTTGAACCCTAGGGAGAGGTCCTGGGAGTGGCCCGTCAGCGGTGTCCCTTTCCCTCAGACGCCGTGCCTGGGCATGTAGGTCATGCTGAGGCCGTGGGCGAAGTGTTCTCCACACCTGCTGACCACATCTGGCAATTATCTCTTGTGAAAGTTCTGGTGCATCCTTCCTTGAGGCAGTCGGGGCCTCTGGGTTGGTTCAGACCACATCTGGCCTGTCTGGGCTAATGTCTATAACTTTTAGTTACTTTAGTTTGCCTTTAGTTCATTATAATGCTAAAATCCCAGTCCTAGAGAGAAATCATTTTGTGTACTTGAGATGTAGGCATAAGCACCTTCTCACATCACACCTGCGCAGTAGAGACCCTGCCCTTTTCAAGCTTAACTCCACACTCCATCCTACAGAAAACGCTACATCACCTGTTTGCCTTTTGCAATCGGGAGCGACTTTTTCTTGACCAGCTAGCAGCTCCTGGACCACCTTCCCTGAATAACGCCCATATGTTGACCATTGTCTCCAGCTCATTTCTCTTTGGCCTCTTGGACACATTGCCTTCCCTTTTGGAATCTTTGGGGGTCAAGCACTACAGAAGGCAGTCCAGTCACTTACTTTTATAAATGCAAATTTCATTGATTCCTCCTCTTCATCCAGTCATTTATCCAGTCGCGGGCTCACTTGGAGTTGGAGAGAAGCTAGGATCGTTCACGCTTCTCTTACCCAAGTGTAAGATGATACGGAGAGTCTAGTAAGGCTTTTCGGCGGCAGCAGATCCCAGGAGGTGCCGCCGAGGTACATGCTCTTTGCCTCCCCTCACCCACATGGTCCTCACCCCCAATAAAGCGTGTGGCACCCTCCCCCCACAAAGAGTCTAGTAAGTAGGAATGCAAAAGAAACTACACATGTGAGGCTTTTAAAAGGAAAGCCAACAGCACTTAGTGACGAGAAGTATTATCGATTGGAAAGGAAGTCAATGAAGGATGGAGAGGAATCTTGGCATGTTCCCAAGAGGACTGGCATGTCAGGGTCCTGGGATGGTGTGACTGGTTTTGGAAATACTGCAAATGCATTTTCCTTGCTTTCAAGAAAATTTTTTCTTGAAAAACAAAAAGTAGTTTCTAAATATAGGAGTTGAACCAAATTTTTTTCCCCTTGGAATCAAGATATGTTTTTGCATTTGCCATTGTACAAGATAGTTGTGTCAGTAAAAAAAAAAAAAAAAAAATTTGTCCACATATAGACACATTTAATGAGTCCATACAGTAGTGTGGTTCAAGTTACACTGACTGAAACACATTAAGATTGTGGCATATGTGTGTCTGTGTGTGTGTGAGAGAGATTGAGATTGAGATAGAGAGAGAGAGAGACACGACGGGGTGGGGGGGGGGTTAGAGTTAAACACTTGCCTGATGGGGATTACCTACCTGGTTAATAGAATGAAAAGCATTCAGAACAGCCAGCCTTAACAATACTGGCCTCTGTCATTTCCTTTCATTAAGCTTGGGCTTACATCTGTATTTTATTTATGCTTTTATAGGGACTGCCACATTCAGCACAATGTCTTCAAGGATATATTCTGATGGTACATTTTTTAAAAGTATGGAATTTATGAACTAAGAAAGAGATTGACTATGAGCTTTTCTATCTCTTGCTTCCTCATTTTTTGTACTTTCTTTTACAGTTTTATGGTTCAATTTTATTATTTTAAGGCTTCTAAGAGTCAAGCAGTTCTAGCCCTAAGTTATTTTATTCTTTTGATAACTAGGTAAAACATGTATCTTTTATTTAGTTAAAGACTGGGGATACATTTTTTGAAGTGTGCTAAGATTGCAAGCCAATTTATGTAAAATCTCCAGGGCTTCTTACAAGTATGTGTAACTAGATTTGTCTACAGATTACAAGAGCAGACAGAGAAAAACGAACACTTTTTTCATTTATTTCTGAAAATATTGATTGAGAATATATTAAGTACCCATCTGTCAAAGATAATGTCTGAGAAGAATGAATCCCTAATGGCAAGGAACTCATAAGCAGAGGCGTTTCTTACAGCATGGAAACATGATGTGTTTCTTGAGTAAATTCAAAAAGCAATTTTGCCTATCACAATAGGAGACAGCTTAGGAATTTTGATCTTTGCTTTGGGGAAACTTTGCTCAAAAGTTGTGCATTGACTGTCACAAGTGGCATGAAGCTGGGGCCAGGGTTTCCCCAGGAAGGGGCAACAAATGTGGGCCTGATGGTGGAGGCAGGACTCAAAAAGGATGCTGAGGAAGCATTGGAGTCAGAAGACCAGAGAGGGGTCTAAAGGCTGACCCCTACACTCCCAAGGAAGCAGGGTCGGGTAAAGAGCCTTATGGGAGATGAGATTGGAGGGGTCTGTGTGGCCAGGCTGTACTGCACTTTGAACTCCATGACTGGAATCTACCTTGGTCCTCTTCTTTGTCCTCTCCGTGTCTGAGAGTAACAGGAGCAAATCCTGAAAATATATAGTTGCACTCCAAATTACATTTGGGAAGATTAATCTGGTTCCGCTGTGTGGGAAAGATTAGAAAGAGCAAGAAACTAGAGGTGGAGGTGGGGCCAAGTAAGAAAGCAATTGTCTGGGAAAGGGATGAGTGTTTTAGGAACTTAGCTGGGATTGCTATTGCCCTGGAGCTACAGATTCCAGAATAACGCAATGCTAAAAGGGAGATTTTTAAAATATGACCCCCCAAAATGACCACACCCAGGTTTCAGTTGGGAGTGAGTGAGGATGGATGTCTGGCACTCTCAGCTGACTTCTCCAGGTGAATCTACTCCGCCTGCTCCTGTTTACCGTCAATCAACAATCCACAAAAACATTTCCCTTTAGCAAATGCAGCAAAGCTAGTGAATCTTGTTGACAGCTGATCACTGCTGGGATCTCCTGTCCAGATGGAGCCTCCTTCAAACCATTCTTATCAAAGTCCCCGACGTGGGTGGTAGTTGTTTTACTGAACACCATCTCTGTTCAGTTAATTGTTGCAAAGTAGTAAACATCTGCTTGTCCATGCTATTTCAGATCTGAAGTTGCTAAGCCTGCCGTGTTAGGGGAGAAATCCAGAGACACCTGCATCCAGCTGGGATGCACTCATGAGACTGAGCTCAGGGCATTCTCATTCAGCCTTTTGCAGAGCTTTGCCTGGGGATCTGAGTTCCAAGAAAGCCACCATGTTAAGGTTGTCCAGGAGAATTTACCTCTATGACCTGGTGCAGTCCTGGGAAACGAGAAGTGGAGAACTTTGGAGTAAAACTCACTTCGTAGGTAAAACTGCTTTCCTTTATAGGCTTCTGGTCATCTTGTTAAAAATTAGGAGAGAAAAGTAGATTACGGTTCGCTAGTATAAGCCCCTGGAATCAGGCATCTTGATCCTTTTTCCTTTTCTGTATTTCTAAATATCTCTCAGAGAGTGGCAAATGCCTGCATCTTAAACTGAAATTATTTGTATCTGGTCAGGACACTCTTAGGAAATGATAAGACATCCCATGGGCATTGACTAGAAAAGTTCATGACTCAATGTTAGATACTTTTCTGTTGTAACTTGTTTTTTAAGTCTTGTGTTTATATCATTTTTTTTCCCTAAATGTAGAATCTGTTTGGAATTTTTAAAAAATAAAGAAAGAGGGCAAAATACATACCTCACCACCACTGGCGTTAAAATAAACCAACAAACCTTGGTAATTGGTTTGGGGGAAAGGGTTAGTAAGCATGTTGTCTCTTCCCTTGTTCAAATCCCACCCATCTTTGAAAGTTTGGTTCAGGTTGCTTCTTCTTTATACAGCCTTCCCTGAGTCAGTACAACCCATATGCACCTCTTCTCTGAGCTACTAAAATAGTTATAGTCCATATATGCAGTTTAGTCCTTCATTGTAAATGGCCTTGTATTGTTCACTGTTACATGGGCTGGTCCTGTTTCCTCAACCAGATGGTAAGGTGTCTTAGAAAACATGCATCCTGCTAGACCTCTTATCTCCTAAAAGCCTAGCATATTCCAGAGAACATAGGTATTCAGTGAACACATACTGAATGAAAACATTGCGCAAGTTCGTGGGGCTTATTTCAGGACCCGATCCAGCTCTGGATCTTCCCTTTTCTAGAGGAGGACCTCAGGATCAGTGTGACCCAGGGCTTGCCATATAGAGAAGCTGTCTAGTCAAGTACTTGTGGAAAGTCATGAGTAGCAGTGGACATACTGGTTAAGATTAAAGGCCTCGGACTGGGTGTGGTGGCTCATGCCTGTAATCCTAGCACTTTGGGAGACTGAAGCAGGTGGATTGCTTGAGGCTGGGAGTTCAAGACCAGCCTGGGAAACATAGTGAGACCTCATCTCTTAAATAAAAAAATTTAAAAAGTAACCAGGCATAGTGGCACACACCTATAGTTCTAGCTACTTGGGAGGCTGAGGAGGGAGAGTTGCTTGAGCCCAGGAGTTCAAGGCTGCGGCGGGCTGTGATCGTTCCAGTTTGGGCAACAAAATGAGACCTTGACTCAAAAAAAAAAAAAAAAAAAGACAAAGAATAAAGGCCTTGGGGTCAGCAAAACTTGGTTCAGATCTTACTTTTTCTACTATTGTCTATGTGGCATTGGACAGGTTATCTTAACAATGCTTAGTTTCTTCATATATAAAATGGAATTCAAAATAGGACCTACTGCTTAGCATTTTTGAGAAATAAAATAAGTGATGTAAAACCATATGTTGCACTTCCATACCAGTAGGGTATGGAAGTAATGTGATTCCACCTGCTGTCTCAGAATATGACACTCCAGCACCTATGTGTACCGAGGTCAGGAGAGGTCATAATCCTGTTCCTTCTTTGTGAATCTCCTTCCAGTGTCCAGCCTGGAGACTCACAAATGCTCACTCAGTCTCAAGTCAGTCCTGAATCTTCCTGCCTTTTGGGTGTTCCAGGTTTCCCAAATGGCTTCCACTGTAATCATGTTGCTGCTAAAACCACTGCAACTTGGGCGATCCAAAGCAGAGCCCCTTCCCAGTCATCGCCAAACCTGCAATGGTTCTTCAGGCCAGCAGGGAGGCCGTCTCTGGGTTGCCAGTACTATGGCTTTTTAATAGAATTTCTGACTGCTTGGGTTTGCTTTGGGTCAAGAAAAATAGTAAGTTCATATATTACACCCAACTTGCTTATGGAGACTAACAAGAGAGGATACCTCAGCTAAAATGTGATCCAGCCCAAGGTAAGATACGTTCAATCATGTCTTTTTGTAGGTGCAGTGCGGCCGTTGGGGTTCACGGCCTTGTTGTATTAAAACGGTTAATACCAGGCCAGCTTTCTATGCACCGAAAGCCTACATGGGAAATGATTCTGAACACAAAAATTGAACAACAACACAAATTTATATCTTGCTTAATTGCAGGTAGGGGAATCGTTATAGATGTTATGACTTTTAGGCTAAATGCTTCTTTCCTTTAAAGTCAGGAGGTTTGCATGTGTGTTCCAAGAGTCAACCACTAGAAGAATGAGGAAGTATAGCTTTGTCTCACAAAGATGGTTGGTCTTGGAAAACCAAACCTGGAGTACTGAGACCTATCATGGGCTGTCCTGTGGAAATGCCTCTTTGTCATTCTACACTGAATTTCCTAGATGGATAGGCCACACTGTGGGCCAGCATACATCTTTGACTATATGCTTGAAGCCTGTGCTATTTCCTCTGTGGATAAAATGTATAAAGAAAAAAAAAGGTCTAGGGTAATATCATGATATACATGTCCTGACAAACTCCCCGCTTTCTGCTTGGGAGGACTGATGGGGAATTCAAGGTTGTGCTTATAAAGCAGTCTTTTGAATTGGACCTGATGATAGGACAAGGCAGTGGATTCTCAGATTTACATAATTTACTTCAGCTGCCTGAGTAGCTGGAACTACAGGCATGTGCCACCGTGACTGGCTAATTTTTTTATTTTTAAAAATGTTTGGCCAGGCACTGTGGCTCATGCCTATAATCTCAGCACTTTGGGAGGCCGAGGTGAAAAGATTGCCTGAGCTCACGGGTTTGAGACCAGTCTGGGCAACTTGGTGGGACCTCATCTCTGCAATAAATAAAAAAAATTAGCCAGGCATGGTGGCGTATGCCTGTAGTTCCAACTCCTTGGAAGGCTGAGATGGAAGGATCACCTGAGCCCAGTAGGCTGAGGCTAGAGTGGCTGTGAACATGCCACTGCACTCCAGCCTAGGTGACAGAGTAAGACTTCAACTAAAAAAAAAATTGTACAGACAAGGTCTCACTATGTTGCCCAGAGTGGCCTCTAACTCCTGGGCTCAATCCTTTTGCCTCAACCTCCCAAAGTCCTGGGATTACAGGCATGAGCCACCTCACCCTGCCAGGTTATGTTCTTAAAAGGAAGGTGGATGCCCCTTTTCCCTCTTACTCTTTCATAGAAGGAGGAAAAGTTATGGAAGAAGACAATCCCTTAGGGAAGACAAGCAAAAAAATCAAGGAAATCTGGATTTCTGACACTGGATACCAGTGTCAGAAATTCTCAGATATTCTCATTTCACAGCACAATGTCTCTGTACCTTTTTCATATTGACTCTAGGCCTAAGTTTTTTTTTTTTTTTTAAGAGAGACAGGATCCTGCTCTGTTCCCAACACACCCAGTAACTTTTAAATTTTTGTAGAGATGGATGTTGCTATGTTACCTCGGCTGGTTTCAGTGGACTAAAATGACCCTCCCACCTTGATGTCCCAAAGTGCAGGGATGGCAGGGTGAGTCCCTGTGTCTGGCCAAAATTCTATTTTTTAAATTGTTGTATCCAGACAACTTAATATGTTTTTATGTCCAACTAGCTTAGAAGCCATTTGAAAAGCTAATATAAATAAATAGAGAGAAAAAAATACATTTATTTATTTATTTTTATTTTTGGGTCAAGGTCTCCCTCTGTTACCCAGGCCGGAAGGCAGTGGCACACTCATGGCTCACCATAGCCTCAACCTTCTGGGTTCAGGCAATCCTTCCCCCCACCAAGTAGCTAGGACTACAGACACATACCACCACACTTGGCTAATTTTTTATTATTTTTACTTTTGTAGAGAGGAGGTCTTGCTATGTTGCCTAGGCTGGTTATTCTTAAGCAACCATGATCAATAATTTGTGGGATGTGTGTACCTGCTGGGCACTGCATAACTTCTCAAACCTTGGGGTCACATTGGACAATAGTACCATCATTTACTCGCATTTTATCAGATCAATCATCAAAACTTCAGCCTTGCAAAGATGTCACCAAAGAGACTGTAACGAGATCTAAAGTTTAAACTCTGAGCTAGTAGTTCAAAGCTAGTAGTTCCCTTGGTGTCTGACAAATGTCAAGTATCACTGAATTTTTTTTTAAATATAAAATTTACTGTGGTACCCTATGGTGCCTTGGTACAATGTGTGGGAACCACCTCTGTGGGGCACCTGCACTAGCCCTGGGCTGCTTATACCTGTTAAGAGAAAAATTAACTTCTATTGTTTTTAAGCCACTGTGACTTACAATCTACAAGAGCAAACAAATATCAGTTCTGTCTAATAGACGATGTAAGCTATTAAAGCAAAAAGTAAAAATGTGACTAGCCAGTTTAACTTGAAATTTACACACACACACACACACACACACACACACACACACACACAGAAACATCCCCCAACCCCTGTCCTGCTGTTGCCTTCTGACACCACCGCCCCCCACCCTGTCCTCTAAGTTGTTTTCCTTTTCTTCTCATTTCTTTCCTTCTGCCTGGTAATTTGTGCCATTTCACTAGCTGCTGGCTCTCAGGGCAACTGTCCTCCATGACCCCTGCTGCCTTTCCCTTCCAGAGACCTCCTGTGTCTTTGCCCTAGGTGTGACTTGGCGAAGGGTTTGTAGTTGCTTATGTGGAAAACACAACAGATTGTGTGGAAAACCCTAAAGCAAAGGAACCATATTTCTTTCCCCACCACCAACATGCCTTCCTCTCTTAAGAAGAAAAAATTCCATTCCTCTTCAGGGAGCAATTAAAGAAGTGTTTAAACCACAATTACAAAATAAAACGTTTGGTTCCACAATAGGCTGTGCCCTTTAACCCACTTTAAGAGGTAAATTTCAAAATAAAAAAAAAATTTGGAGTACAAAGAATTAGTTGGGCATGAGAATTGGTTAACCTTCAAGAAAGACAAGCACCTAAAGTCAAGCTCCCTGGGAGTGCCCAACTTCCAAGCTTGATATGAGCTTGGAAAAGAAGTCTTTTCCTTCTCAGCAATGAACTTTCAAAGTGAAGATGCGGCTCTAACATTACTTCTACTGGCCAGAGGGGAATATATGCCCAGTTGATGGATTCTGTGAACTAGAGGAAACCAGAGGCCCATGAGAGCCTAACTCCCACAGAGAGGTTTTCTCTCCAGTCTGAAGACAAATTTTATGATCTCCGCTTTCCTTTTGAGGTGAAGTAGACTTGGTCTTTTCCAGCTGACTTCTTCAGACATCTTTGCATAGTTAGACATTCAAATGATGTAGTAATCCATTCCCTCTGATGCTGGCTGTTAAGGCCAAGTGGGGCATTTCAAATGTCCTCAGCTGTGTGTAGAAGTAGAGTCCAGCAAATGGCGTTTTATTTATGCCGTTCTAGAGGAAGGGCATTTCTAGGAACTGAAATAGTTGAGAACCACACTTTGGATCACTTCCCTAAGCCTCTTTTGTTTCAGTGCTATTCTTCACTGAAGGATAAGTCAGATCATTGGTTTCTTTTGAAGACAGACTTTACGGCTGATCATACTTCTCTGTAGGCTGGGAATGTGATCATTGCCTTTGATCTGACAGCTACTGGCAGGAATACAGATAGTGCCGGTGACATGGTTTACATCCTGGTCAGTAATCTCCTGCTTATACTTGGCTAGTTCTCCCCCATCACACTCCCAATCTCTGGTCGTTATCCCCAAAATGCAAACCTATTTAAATATCAAGCTAAGCAGATACCAAATGGGAAGGAAAATACACTGTTAAAAAAGGAATGATGATATATTTCCGACTCAAGCACCTTTTTCTCAAATCGTCTCCCACTTTGACAGTCTGTCCACACAGACTGACTCCGCTATTTGTTTACTAGTCTGTCCTCCACACTGGGTCCTGAGTTCCATGAGGGCAGGAAACATGGCACTGTTATCTCTCACCCAGTACTGGCACTTGGTGAGTGGTCAGCAGACGTACATTGGACATGAATTCTCCCCTCACTGACATGGAGGGAAGTAATGAAAGCTGGAATGAAAAGAGGAAAGTCAGCGAAGTAAGTTCAACCTCTCTGACCTCCTCGCTTCTCCTTTTTCCTTCCTTCCCCTGATGTCCTCATCTCTCTCCCTGTCTCAGAAGCATAGTCAGCTTCTATACATTAGGGGAATAAACACCAAAGGGGCCACCCTTGGCCACATTCTGAGGCAGATTTGACCTAGACCTTTGGCTACCAAGTGCTGGGCTACTTAGTGCTAGGGAAAGTTTGCATCATTTGTTGGTGGAGTGGTGAGCGCTCAAAGAGATGTCTCCCTTTGACGACTGTGGTAGACGTCACTAACGTTCTCCTTTACTACCTGGTACACAGAGAATTAGCTTTTCCTGCCCTTTTGCCTTTTGAAGTGAGGTGTAGCCATGTGACTTGCATCGGCCAATGAAATGTGAGCACAAGACTTCAGACCTGGTACAGTGATTTTTCCACATACTCCCCTCACCCCCACCCCCCACTCATGTTTATTATAAGCAGTGCATAGAGGTGTGTGTTTAGATAGAGGTGCCACAAGATTAAAGAATTTTGGATTATTGAACTGTCACCTGAGGAGAATCACCCAGACCCACAATGGATATTACATGTGCAGTGAATAAACATTTGTTGTTTTAAGCCACCAGGAGTTTTGGGAATTGTGTGTTGCTAACAAGTATCTTGGCCCACCCTGACTGATATAACTACCTTCCAAACTATTCTCAGTCTGTCCATGATATTTTGATTGTTTATGAATCATAAGGTGCCCTGTGAAAACAAAAGTCAAGTTAGTGGTTTTGTTGTTGTTGTTGTTTCTTTGTTTGTTTTATTATGGCCTTTAACAAATGCAGTAGTGACGTATTACTTTCTAAATTGTTCAAAAGGCTTCACTTGGGAAATGCACCCAGAGGGGCACTATTGTTTTCCTCAATCTGCCCCCGAGCTATACCTTTGCCTCCCGTTTCCTTCCTCAGATGTCTAGGCTCTCCCACACAGGGCGGCCTCGAACACCTCCTCGCATGGGATCTGCTAATGCCAGTCTCCACAATCCAGAATCGATCTTTCCTTCTTTTCCATCCCATCTAAGTTAACTCCACCTCAGTGCACTCTCCTCAGCTGGATGTCTAGAGAGGTACCAGGAATTCATCTGGAGGTAAGTCAGTTCCTAGCACTTAGGAAATCAAAACCCATCCACAACAAACTGCTCTCTCTTCCTGGACTCTTGGCTTCCCTAAATGTGAAAAAGAGACCCAATGCTCAATGTCTGCTTGGCATTGGCTAACTCTGGACCCATAGATAAGGATCATGATTTAATGAACAAAATATGACAAAGTAAACTCGTGGTCAGTCAACAATTCGACCTAAGGACACTGATACTATCTCTCAGTTGGCTTGATTTTAACAGGGAAATGTGTGAATAACATAGGGAGACTGAGTTCTGCCTTTGGATAGATTTGTGCATTTGCCAACATAGGAGAACAGTGAATTTGTAATATAAGATGATGATAATGTGGATTTGTTCCCATTTTTGCCACACGCTGAGTTCTTACCCTGGAAAATCACAAATATAGTATTGATAGGTGCTCTATGATAAAATTCTAAGGAATCTACCTTGAAAAATATAGATTGCAGGTAAATATTGCAATCTATTCCACAAGAAATTTTAATCACTGATTTTTTAAAAATTTTTATTTTATTATAGAGGTGTGGGCTACAAGTAGGCTGCATGCAGGTGAAGTTTGGCCCTCCAACTGGCCCTCACTCCCCTGATATAGGACCAGGTACACTTTGTGTTATTACGTGTCCTCACTCCCTCCCTTCTTCCCTCCCCTAGCAGTGCCCAGTGACTGCTGATCCCTCTCTTGTGCTAATGTGATTAGTGTTTAGGTCCCACTTATGAGTGAGAACATGTGGTATTCAGTTCTTTGTTTCTGTGATCGATCATTAAGTATGATGGTCTCCAGCTCCGTTCAATTTGCTGCAAAGTCCATAATTTTGTTCTTCTTTATGGCTGCATAATACTCCATAAGGTATATATATCACATTTTCTTTACCAGTCCACTTTCAAGGGGCAGTAGTGCTGGCTCCATGTTTTTGCTGTGGTAAATTCACTGACATTTTTGTTTACCTTAAATCATCAGTACATTTTCTGTAATTCACTGTATAAGAAATCTTCCCTGACTGATCCTGGAGTTTGGAGTGGGGAGAAACTACAGTAAGCTAAAAATGGAGGTGGGCCTTAATAAATGGAGAGATGTGCCATGGTCATAGATTGGAAAATTTAATTTGTTAAGATATCAATTCTCCACAAAATTATTTACAGATTCAACTCATTGCCAATAAAAATCTCAGTCAGCACTTTTGTAGAAATTGACATTTGTGTTCTAAAATTGAGATGAAAATGCAAAGAACCTAGAAGGGCCAAAAAAAATTTGAGAGAGATGAACAAAGTTGAACCACTTATGAAACTGGATTTCAAGACATATAATAAAGCTACAATAATCAAGAAAATGTATTGGTGAAAGAATAAATATATAGACCACTGGAAAGACTCTATTCTTAAATTAGGCCCATTCATATGTTGTCAATTGATTTTGACAAAGCTGTCAAGTTAATTCCATATGAAAGGTATAGTCTTCTCAATAAATGGTGTAGAAACAATTGGATATATATGGGGAAAATTAATCTTAGTCCATCTGTTATACAAAACTCAGTTTGAAATGGATCAGACACCCACTCGTAAGAGTTAAAACTAGAAAACTTCTGGAAGAAAAGATAGAAGATCTTTGTGATCTTTGGTTAGGCAATGATTTCTTAGTTAGGTGACAGACATAAGAACCATAAAAAAATAAAGATATGTTGTAAAGCAAATTGTTGCATATTCATACAAAGCAATACTACTCAGCATTGCCAAGGAACAAACTACTTCTACAACAATATGATGACTCTTAAAAGCATGAGAGGAAGCAGATCAATGTTAGCCCGGAGCCAGGGCAAGGGTGTGACTACAAAGGGGCACAAGGAACCTTTTAAAAAATATTTCTTGATTGAGGTGGTGATTGCATGACCGTATGCATTTGTCAAAACTTATGTGCAGAAAAGAGTTAGCATAACAGACTTGAGACTGCTATTCTTAGAAAGACCTGGTTGCAAGGTTGGCTCTGGTATCAGAAGACTTGGATTTCTGGAGTCTTCTCACTATTCTCTAGCTGATGAGGGTGGTTTGCTATACCTAGACTGTGCAAACAGTGTGATTTATGATAAACACCTGCTCTTCTTCTGGGAGTCCTGGAATTTTGGCACATGTTAGGTGAGGGTACCTATGTGACCAGGCCCGGTGAAAACCCTGGAAGCGAAGTTTTTAATGGGATCTTTGTGCAGAAACATCACACACATTAGTGTTCTATGGCTGCTGTAACAAATTGCCACTAACTAGGTGGCAACAGAGATTTATTCTCTCATAATTCTGGAGACCAAAAGTCCAAAAAAGGGGTCAATAGGGCTGAGATCCCTCCAGAGGCTTTAGGAAAGATTCCATTCCTTGTCTTTTTCAATTTCTGATAATTTCCTGGGTGTATGGCTGCATCATTCCAACCTTTGTCTCAGTGGTCATTTTCTTCTCCTTTTCTGTGCCTATTTCTCTTCTGTGTTTCCTTTGCAAGGACACTTATCATTGGATTAGAGGCCTGCCCTTGTCATCCAGGATGATCTTTTCATCTCAAGATACTTAATTGCATCTGCAAAAGCCCTTTTGAAAAATATGATAACATTCACAGGTTCCAGAGATTAGAATATAAGCGTATTTTGGGGGCTACACACACTACACATAATATACGTATTGCTGCATTTTTGTGGCTGGGAAAAAAGTATGCTCTATGTGATTCCTCATGGGAGGGAGAGAAAATGAAGGAAAAAAAAAAAAAAGAAGAGAAAAGAAAAGAAAGAAAAGACAAGGCTGCACACAGACTCCTCCTGACTCTGCCTGCTTCTTTTTCTCTTATGACCTGAGTATGTACCCTTACTTCATCACTGTAATAAGTCTTAACCTAAAGTATGTAGCTTAGAATACCTCTATATGCTGAGTTCTGTGAGTGTGTCTAGATAATTTCTGAATGTGAGGATGGTCTTGGCTCCCGAAATCTGACATACCTTAAAATGAGGAATTTTGTTTGTTACATAAGAATTATACCTCATCAATGTCAATTGGAAAAATAGTAAGTGTGGTAAAGAGACCATGTGCTGGCCTGCATGGTAACTCCATTGAATATAATTGTGACTAAACCCTGGGCACTTTGGCTCTTTGCTCCGAACTGTGGAATTCCTAACCTCTTGTCCCCTTCTTCTGCCCCACTGTTGTACAAACCACATTTGAAAATTGAATGTACTGCTTTGAATTACATACATTCATAACTTACCGCTTTAGGATATATTTGCCAGGTACTTAAAATAAAAGAAATGAACCAGTGTTCCTTTTGCCATTTGGATGCTAGGCTATTAGGATAAAAAAACCAAAAGAGACCACAGGTCCAGTGTCAGATTGACCAGCCTTTCTTCACTTCCAAAAGAAGCCAAGGTTACTTTTTGGGTTCCTCAAGGGTGTCTCCAAGAATTACAGCTTCGCCTCTCAACTCCTGAAGATAGGTGGGTCAGTTCTTCAACTTGGCAAATTAATTGGCTTTGAGGTCTAAACTATTCAATAAAACCTCTGGTTGGAATTCAGTGACATAGACTGAGCCATCAGCCAACTTTATGTCAGCGAGATATTTATCCCCGTCTCATATTTGCTGGCAGCCCATAGTACTAAAATCACAGAAAATTTAATAACAAATCTTGTGAGGTAGCTCAAAAGCAAAGAAAACTGGCCCATGGAGCAATGTCAAGTGTCAAGAGACTGTCAGGCTACTGGTGTGAGGTGCTGGCATGATGGTCTCAGGCTGGAGCGGGCAGTGGGTGGGGAGAGAGAAACCCAAGCCTGGTACAGTTGTTTGTCGAGAAGGGGATTGACTTCGGCTCCAAGTCAGGACTTTCCTTAGGAGTATACATTCCACTCAGCTCTAGTCAGGAGCCTAGAATTGTGAAAGGCAACCACAGTATCTGAATGTGGGAAGAAGAGATAAGACACAAGCAAACAGCCTCCGGAGAGTTGCAGGAGAGGAGGGAAAGAGAATCTGTGACTTGAAATCAATCCAGATGAAATCAGTTACTCGGTAGCCAAGTTCCATTTTTTTCTTTCCTTGTAACTGAATGTTACCGACTTCGGTTTTGATTGATCCTCTGACTTCCCTTGAGCTGTTTTTGCTCTTCTATACCTATCCTCCTCCCCAAGCAGGATCTCTATCAGAGTACAAGTATACAAGATGGCAGGCTTCAGTGTGGTGCTTCTCCAGGCGAAAGTCTTCTTCCTTTTCCTCCCTACCAAATCTCTTCTTGGCTGCTAGACCGGCCTTAGGGTCAGAGTGGGTGACAATGACCAGCTGGAAAGACCTCTGACTTCCAGAGTCACTTCCCACTTCTGGTTAATGCCAACAGCTCTGCTATTGGAGAGAGCCACTCCAGAATCCTGGTCTTCCCTTTTTAAAATGCAAATACCAGTGGAAAAGAGGATAAAATTATGCACAGAGTATAAGACTTCTGTTATGATGTAGTCCTACTTTAAAAAGAAATTGCAGCTGGGTGTGGTGGCTCACACCTGTAATCCCAGCACTTTGGGAGGAAAGCTCTGACCATCTCTTCCATCCAGTTGTCATTAGGTAACCTTTGCTCCAGGATGGTAACCAGCAGCAGAGCCTGAAAGTGGAGGAAATGTATGTGGGGGGTGGGGGAAGGATTTAGAATCATCTGGGGAGAAGGGATAGCAGATGAAATTTCACTTGAATAGTGATCCCTGCCTAGTTTTCAACTTTGCCTTCCTCTCCTCTTGACCCTTCTCTCTTACTCTCTTCAGTTATTCCTCTGTTCTGTCAAATGAAAGGGATTAACTTTCCACTTCCCTCATTTTTTCACCTGTCTGCTCCAGTCCCTGAGGTAATGGCACTTGTTTGGGAAAAAATTACAAACAATTTTGTAAAGAAAAAAAACAGCACTTTAGAAATTAGGGATTTGGAGCAGATTTTGGGTGGGGTTTTAAGACAGTTTTTTTTTTTTTTCAGTTTCTTATTCTCTCTGTTGCACTGTTTGCCAACTTTCTGACAACAGCATTTCCTTTATAGACAGTAATCTCACATACCCTCCTTATGCCCAAAAGTTAGAGTACTCCCTGAATGAGCAAAGCCCCTCCAAGAATCATGACTCTATTGAAATGGCCAGGCTGGAGTACAGTGGCATGATTGCAGTTCACTGCAGCTTTAACCTCCTGGACTCAGGTGATCCTTCCATCTCAACCTCCTAAATAGCTGGGGCTACAGGTGCACACCACTGTGCCCAGATAATTTTTTGATGTTTTTGTAGAGACAAGGTCTCTATGTATGGTCCAGGCTGGTCTCGAACTCCTGGGCTCAAGCAATCCTCCCACCTCGGCTTCCCAAAGTGCTGGGATTATAGGCATGAGCCACCACACCTGGCCCATTCTGGCATTTTTTACTTGAGTTTTGCTATCTCCATTCAGCAACCAATTATTACACATAAAATGTGATATGGAATATGTGTATATGATTTATTGTATAATTTATTGTAGGGTGGCAGATACATTATTTACCTTTAGGACATGTATAATCAGGCTCAAAGTTATTTGAAAATCATTTAAGGCCGGGCTCAGTGGCTCAGCCTGTAATCCCAGCACTTTGGGAGGCCAAGGCGAGGGGATTGCCTGAGCAACTTGGAGAGACCTCGTCTCTACAATAAATCAAAAATTAGCTGGGCGTGGTACCGCGCGCCTGTAGTTCTGGCTACTTGGAAGGCTGAGGCGGGAGGATCACATGAGCCCAGCTGGCCAAGGCTGCGGTGGCCAGGAGCGTGCCACTGCACTCCAGTCTGGGTGACAGAGTGAGACTCCGACTCAAAAAAAAGAAAGAAGAAGAAAAGAAAATCATTTAAAAGTAAATTTTTTTTTTTGAGTCGGAGTCTCACTCTGTCATCTGGGCTGGAGTGCAGTAGCACGCTCATGGCCATTGCAGCCTCAACCTGCTGGGCTCAGGTGATCCTTCCGTCTCAGCCTTCCAAGTCGCTGGAGCTACAGGTGTGTGCCACCATGCATGGCTAATTTTTTTATTTATTGTAGAGACGAGGTCTTGCCAAGTTGCCTAGGTTGGACTCGAACCTGTGGGCTCAGGCAATCCTCTCACCTCAGCTTCCCAAAGTGCTAGAATTATAGGTGTGAGCCACCATGCCCAGCCTTAAAAGTAAAATTTTAATCCAAGGACCGTTATCTGGAGTTTTGAGAAAGCTTGAGAGATCAGACCTTGTATTTTACCTGAACCCAAGACTCAAATCCTTGTTTTTTTCATGAAATCCAGCCAACATGCCTCAATTCCCAGAGGCAGATGATATAATTTAACAGATTTTTCAGCTGTTTGTGTTTTTTTTCAGTTCTGATTCTGGAAAATGCTGGAGTCCAGAAACCAAAGAATAAAGGATAAGAAAAAAATGAGAGGCAGAGATATCCCAGAGACAACTGTCCTGTGGCCCCCATTGGAAATTTTTTCTTTGCTCACTGACAAACCAGCCTTTATTCTTACTAAAAAAGTCCTCCATTCTTACTAATACATAATTATCAAGCTGACCCTACCCAATTCACCTGTGAAAACCAAACTACAAGCAAAGCATAGGGATTTGCTTCAACTTAGTAAGGATTTATTGAATATCTTCCATGTGCAGGGGTTTCCCAGGTGAATGACACTTATCCTTGTCCTCAAGGGGTTTGTGATCTATTTAGGAAGAACATTAGTAAAGAACACTAATGATCACTGAGAATCTATTTCATTCATTCATCTATCAAAAAATTTTTGTTTTTGAGTCCAAGTCTCACTCTGTCACCCAGGCTGGAGTGCAGTGGCACAATCACAGCTATTGCAGCCTCAACTTGCTGGTATCAGGAGATCCTTCTGACTCAGCCTCACCATACCTGGCTAATTTTTGATGTTTTGTAGAGACAGGGTCTCATTATACTGCCCAGGCTTGTCAAGCAATCCTCTTGCCTCAGCCTCTCAAAGTACTGGGATTTTCAGGCGTGAGCCACTGTGCCTGAGGTTGGATTTTTTTTTTTTTTTTTGAGCTGGAGTCTCACTCTGTTGCCCAGACTGGAGTGCAGTGGCCGCTCCCAGCCACTGCAGCCTCGACCTGCTGGGCTCTGGCGATCCTTCCACCTCAGCCTTCCAAGTAGCCGGAATTACAGGTGCGTGCTACCACGTCTGGCTAATTTTTGATTTATTGTAGAGATGAGGTCTCGCCAAGTTGCGCAGGTGGGTCTCGAACCCACAGGCTCAGGCAATCCACTCACCTCGACCTCCCAAAGCGTGGGATTACAGGCTGAGCCACCGAGTCCGGCGAGGTTGGATTTTTAAGCTTGACTTTTTTTTTTTTTTTTTAAGTTGGAGTCTCACTCTGTCGCCCAGACTGGAGTGCAGTGGCCGCTCCCGGCCACCGCAGCCTCTACCTGCTGGGCTCCTGCGATCCGTCCGCCTCAGCCTTCCAAGTAGCTGGAACTACAGGCGCGCGCTACCACGCCCGGCTGACTTTTTGGATTTATTCTTTGACCCACTGGTTACTTAGGAATGTGAATTAAATCTCAATAAAGCTGTTACAAAGTGTTATTAGAAATGTCTCTCCTAGCCAGGCTCGGTGGCTCAGCCTGTAATCCCACGCTTTGGGAGGTCGAGGTGAGTGGATTGCCTGAGCCCGCGGGTTCGAGA
>CAUYQG010208366.1:0-20005 GCA_963574415.1 Tarsius wallacei
TGTACTATATTTCTGGTAGTAATAGAAAATGGTAGTATGGCCAGTTTGGAAATAAATGTTAATAACCTGCAGAAGGAGCAAAAAGCTAATAAAATGAAACAAAAAAAAGCTCACATAGTCATCACATATGGCCTCTACTAAAAGATGATAAAACTACATTTTTGAACTTAAAAGCTTGGAAAAATGAAAGACAATACTTACTTTTTGACGGAGGTGTTTAAGTAGCAAATTTCATTTCATTATATTTCTCCTTTGAAATCTCTATGGAATACAATTTGAAATTTAACAAATTGAGTCTAAAGTTGACTTTAGTCCTTTATATTATTTTAAAAGTTATAGTATCTACTAAGGAAATGCTTTTTCATTACTATACTTCAATGCATATCTTTGCCTATTCTTAAAAAAATGACTAATAAGAAGTGTAGAAAATTACGTGGCCTGCCAGCTAACAAAACATACAAAATGTATTACTTAGTGATATTATTTAAAACAAAATACTACTAGAATGAGAATAGACACATGAATAGAATATGGTATTTAAATAAAACTAAGAATATTTAGAACATTATATATACTAAACATGGCATTACAAATCAACAAAGAAAAATAAATATATACAATAAATGATCTTGAGGAGAAAAAAGCAGTCAGGTAGCAACAAACAAACAAGAATACTTCTATTCTTACTATCAAAACAACCTCTAAATTGTTCAAAGACTTATAAGATGAATCATAAAAGTACTAGAAAATTTAGGATGTCTTTCTCACAGATATGATTTGATAGACTCATTTCTAAATAAAAGTATTAAAGTAAGAAATAAAGTGGTAATAATTGATAAACTAGAATTTTAAAAACGTTTAAAACCTGAAGGGAAAACCACAATCATATATATGAAAGACAGCTAACAAATTAGGAAAATAATGCAAAGTTTATGTCAAAAAACAAGTTTACTGTTACTAATCACTAAGAAAACTAAATACGTGATTCTTTCAATAAAAAGTTCATTCATAAATTAAGAACACAAGTGTTAAATAAGCATATTAAAAGGAATGCAATATCAGCCCTAACAAACAATAAATAACATTTTCACATATAAGAATGGCAGATTATTTTTTTAAAGCTGTGGGGTGCAATTCAGGATTAGATACATAATTAGTCATTGTACATGTGGAGCTTGGGCCTCCCACTGGTCCTCACTTTGCCTGGTTTGGGGCCAAGTATGCTTGACAGAGAATTAAGAGGATGCACAAACTACAGGTAGGAAAGGGTATGGACAAAAAGACACTCATTACTATTGGTAAATTTTAAGATCTGTATCCTTTTTCACCAACCCATTTTATTTATAGGGCTTTATTTTAAGGAGATAGACTAATGTTCTGGGCATTATTATGACATTTTATTATTATTAAATCATAGACAATGGTGGAATCAGCAGTCACTGGGCACTGTTAGGGGATGGGGGAAGGCATGTGACAGCACAATGGGTACCTGGTCTTCCTCCAGGGGAGAGTGATGGAGGACCAGCTAAAAGACCAAACTTACCTGCATGCAGCCCACTTCTATAGTAAATTCTCACTTGTACCTCACAATTCTAAAATTAATTAATTAATTTAAAAAATAAGCATAGGCCATATTATGATTATCGTTCATAATAAAGTTGGGTCAAAGTCACTCTGCCTGTTTCCTTTAAGCTTTTAGCATTTTTGAAACTAGGGACAAATAAAAATGAATAAAATGCAGTGTATCAAGGTATTTTTTTGAAAAGTCGTGTCTTTCTCAACTTCTTAGGAGAATCTCTGCCTTTTGTACCCATATAAAGCAAAGGAAATTAACAATGGATTGCCTCTAGAGATGGAGATTCTAATTAAATGTCATCATGGTTTTGCAATCTCTGACCTAGGGAAAGTAAAAATAAACAACTAGAGTAATATACTCTCCTTTTACTGGAAGAATAATCTGCTTAAACCTCCAGAGAATATTTTAGTGTTTGGGAATAAAGAATATGTGAAACCATTTGAATATTCCTGCCTTTTGTGGTTTAAAATCATTTATTTGTAATTAGAATCTCAGTTCACATAGATGGCATTATCCACTAGCCATATATTTCCTAGTTCACTGAATTCAATCATATTTTTTACATGACCAAGAAAATATCCAAATATATTGTCTATCACCGTAGCATAAATGAAAAGAATGTTTTAAACAGAACATTCGCTTTTAAGCATACTAATAAACAACAAAGGAAAGACATTTTTGAGTGTCCAAATTGATAAAACATTTTAATTACAAAGGGTTAAAGCCAAGCTGAGCTTAAACTTATAAATTATAACATTTAATTTGATAATACAATGAAAGAATATCAACAAAATTGTAATTTTTGAAATGTTTTAACCCCCAAATTTTATAACTAATTTAATCATCTTTCATACATAATGAAAAATGAAAGACAATCTTAAGTATCAAGATGTCTCAAAACAAACTATTTTCAAAAATGTTTAAAACAAATATTTTGATGTATACTGCAACTTAACAAAAGGATCACCAAAATATGAAGCCCAGTAATGATATACTCAAGATTTAAGTTGAAGAATGATGAGCAATGAGACCAGTTAAAGAAAAGTTAATTCTAAATAACTTTCACAAATGTAATCATAATACGAAATGTAAATTTAAAATTAGTCTACAAATTAACATTCATAACTGTAGATACATGTGCAGATATAGACAGGCAATAGACAGACAGATAGATAGATATAGACAGATGGATGATAGAGATAGACAGATTACGAATTATTTAAGTAGAAATGTTGATTATAGAAACAGATTTTGGGTCATCTTTCTTAGAGATGTGGTCTGAAAGAGTCATTTTTAAACATGAAGAGGTTGAAGAGAGAAACAGAGATAATTAAAAATGTTCTAAATATTATGTCTCAAAAAAGGGGCATTTGTATTAAACTATTTTATTTTTGACTCAGTAATTTGGAGAACTGTTAAGTTAAAGAATACTTTTGAACAACACACCATT
Source organism: Tarsius wallacei (assembly GCA_963574415.1). Classification (NCBI taxonomy): domain Eukaryota; kingdom Metazoa; phylum Chordata; class Mammalia; order Primates; family Tarsiidae; genus Tarsius; species Tarsius wallacei. The sequence continues at coordinate 3,027 of CAUYQG010208366.1, forward strand.
ATGAGAATATAAAACATGATCCTCTGAAACACTGGAAAACATAAAAATGAATTCTTAATACTCAAAGTCAGGAAATCAAGAAAATGCAATACATAGTAGCAGAAGAATATTTATCATATAAGCTATAAGAACAAATATAAATCATTTAAACTCCCTACTGAGATTATACATACATACACATATACAAATGTGTATATGTGTTATATTGAGTTAAACATAATAAATAAACATAATTTTTGAGAGAAAATTTTTTTAAAAGACAAACAAAAAATGCAATGCAAATGCTAATGAAATGAAAGCAAGGGTTGCAGAATACCAAATAAATAAAATTCAAGAAACAAAACATTAAATAAGACAAAACATTATATACTGCTAAGCCATGAGATTCTTAGTAGAGTAAAAATAATAATTGATTAATTAATAATTAAATAAGTTTCTGGTGAAATATAGTAACCGGCTTATTTTACTGTATGAGCTTTGTCAGATATGAAGAAAATGGTTGTATTATTTGTTCCAGTCACTGCCTTCAGACTCTGTTGAATCTTTCTTCCCAATCTATTTAATGATCTTTCTGGTAGATTCTACAGTTTAAGTGATTATCAAATGGCACATATCACTCCAATTAAAAAATCCAAACTCATTTCTTCCCTTCCCTCCAGATCTTTCTTGACCTTTAAAAAAAGGAAACTGCTGAAAGGAGGAGGCATGGTCTCATGTCTTTTCATCCCTCCTCTCCTTTCTTCTGGTTCTAGCTTCTTAGGGATATGAAGCATAAAAAAAAACAAAAAACAAAAAAAACCCAGAAGAACTAGCAGTGGTTACATAATTGACTGCACTGACTAGTATTTTATTTTCTCTCAATTATTCTCTAGTGAACATTATCTGACAAGTAACATCCTCTGTTATGCAGGTACTTAAATACCAGTATGGAAGACACATTATCGATATTTTTGGGAGCCCCACAGATGGTCCATCCCACAATGTTATTTTTTAACAGTTGAATTTGGATTCCTTCACTTTCTCTCCCATATCTAATCCCCAGGAACATGTTTTATAGACTTTGCTACTGGGTTTCATTTATCTGGTGGTTAGCACTTTTGAGTAGAGCAGAGGAAGGAGTCTCAAGGCCAGATCATTCTTTTAATGTCTACTGAATCCAGGGAAACCAATTTCTTTGCAAAACCAAACACAGGGAATTCAAGATGCTCCATTGTTATTCTCTTTCTTTCGACGTGCCATTGTTTCCCTATTCTATTTCTCCTCTACATTCAAATAAGTACAAGACTGCTAGATAAGCAAGTATTCAACTGTGAATGAGATACCAATCTTCTTTGCTTGCAAGTACAATCAATCTCTGAATAATCCTTCAGTGGCCTGGAGATAGACAAATCACCTCCTCCTCTCCTCATAGAATAGACAGGTAAATTTATAACCTATCCCAACAGGCCAGTGATTCAGTACTTCAAAAAAAATTATCTCCTGAACAAATTACTGTGAAAGGGAGGCTGCAGAGTCTTTTGGTGATGACTGTGCATAGCAAAGCCAGGTTGACTGTCTCTTAATAAGCCTTAGAAAGAGTGTCTAGTACCTGACTTATGTAACTTTATTTACAAATGTAAAGTACTTGACATATTTTTGTTTTCAACTTTGGACAACTCCACTAACACTCCAATTTCAGTGAAACATGAAGATTCATATAATATTCTGATAGATGCAAAATAAGAAATAAATGTAGAAGTAATGGTTAAAAACACTAGAAAATAGCTAAAATACAATTAAAATGCTACTTTTAGCTTTTTTCAATTTTTGGCTAACCAAATAAACAAAAACTAATTTAGAATAATAATAAATGTATAAATGTCACAAACTATTGGCTTAAGAGTAACCTGTGGACTTTATCACTAAGAAACTAAAATTATACTTTATTCCAGTGCCTATAATTGTTTTATTTAATTATATATCAAATCACAGAGAAGAGCTCAATTAATTCCCTAAAGCATTAGTTATATAAGTTGTATTCAATGTCTCTAGTGCAATAAAACTAGTTAGCAAGTAGGGGATAACAAAATAAAACAAAAAACACAATTGTATGAAAAATGAAAAAATACCTCAAATAATACTTAGATCAAAATAGAAATCAAATTTCCAGTTAGAGACCAAATAGAAATTAGTGGTTCTGGTCTTGATTTAGAATTTCTACTTCAGTTAAATCTTTAGTCACCACACTTAACAATACAAATACATAACGAGTCAGCAAACTATGTCCTGCAGGGAAAATCTGAGTTCATCACATTGTTTTTATAAATAAAGTTTTATTGGAACACAGGCAAGTCTATTCAGTTATACATTTTTCATGACTATTTTCATGCCAATGGTAACTGAATAGTGATGACAGACAGTTTGACCTGAAAAAGTTAAATTTGACATTTGCAGAATAAGTTTCCTTCAGTGAATTTTTTTTGTGTGTGTGGAAAACAGGAGACTGGTTCTTCTACCATGACAATCCACCTGCCCATACTGTGCTAATTGTTCAGCATTTTTTGACAAAAAGAGCATTACCCCTGTGCCCCACCCTGCCTATTGACCTGATCTTGTCCCCCTGAGTGACTCTTTTTTCTGATTCCCTAGATGAAAAAAGTCCTCAAAGGGAAACGTTTTGCCAATGTGGAAGAGGTAAAACAAAACAAACAGCAGAAGCACTAAAAGGCATCAAAACTGCCGAGTTCAAAAACTATTTTGAGCAGTGGAAAATGAGTCTCAGTAGTTTATTGCATCAAACATAAAGTACTTTGAAAGTTACTGAAATTTAAACATGTAAGAATAAACACACAATTTTGTAATAAATAAATTCTGTTTTTTTAAATCTCCCCTTGTACAAAATAAAATGACTACTATAATCAAGCTAATTAACATTTTTATTCTCTCATAGCTATCATCTTTTCTATGTGATGTAAGAACACAGAAAATTTGTTAGCAAAGTTACAGACTATAATACAATATTACTAACTATAGTCCTTATGCAGTACATTATATCTCTAGACTTAGTCATTTTGCATAACTTCAACTTTGTATCCTGTGATCTGCATCTTTCTATATTACCTCTCACCCTTAGTAATCACCATTCTACTATTTGTTTTAGATTCCAAATAAAAGTTAGATCATGCAGCAAGGGAGTGCAGATATATCTAAAAGGTGCTGATTTCATTTTCTTTGGGTATATACGCAGAAAAGAGTTTGCTGAATATGCTGGATCATGTGTACATTTTAACAGTGTTAATCATTCAGATACATGAACGTGGTATATCTATAGATTTGTGCCTAGTTTAAGTTATTTCACCAGTGTATTATAGTTTTCAGTGTACAAGTGTTTCACCACCATGGTTAAATTTTTTTGAAGTATAGTATTTTCAATGCTACTGTGCATAGAATTGTTTTCTCAATTTTATTTTCAGATAGTTTGATGTTAGTATATAGAAACACAAATAATTTTGTATGTTAATTTTGTATTCTGCGACTTCACTGAATTCATTTATTGGTTCTAACAGTTTCTTTTTCTTGCAGAGTCTATAGGGCTTTTTACAATATGATATGTCATCTGCAAACAAAGATAATTTTTCTCTCTTTCCTATTTTGAAATCCGTTTTCTTTATTTCTTTTTTTTAGTTTTTATTATAAAGATGTGGGGTACATTTCAGGGTTAGGTATATAAACATTGATCATGCAGATACTCCTGTTGATGAGGTATGCCCCTCCCTCCCCTAGCATTTTCCCTCAACTGCCAATCCCACCCCTCCTTCCCTGACAGTTTCCCATTACTGCCAATCTGTTTCTCATAGCATTATAATTGTTCAAGGTCCATTTATGAGTGAGAACATATGGAACTCTGTTCTTTGTTTCTTTGGTAAATCGCAAAGTATGATCGACTCCAAATCCAACCAAGTTGCTGCAAAGTCCATATATTTGTCCTTCTTTATGGCTGCATAATATTCCATCATGTTTATGCACAACATTTTTTAATGCAGTCCGGCTTCGATGGGCAACGCGGTTAGTTCCATATTTTTGCTATTGTGAATAGAGCTGCAACGGACATATGTTTGCAGGTATCTTTTTTGTAGAATGATTTGAGTTCCTCTGGGTATATTCCCAATAGGAGAATTGCTGGGTCATATGGAAGGTCAATTTCTAGTTCTTTCAGGAATCGCCACACTCACACTGTCTTCCAAAGAGGTTGTACTAGTTTGCATTTCCACCAGCAGTGTAGAAGCATTCCTTTTTCTCCACATCCTTACCAGCATCTATTGTTTGTTTTATTAATGATGGCCATTCTTACCGGGGATAGGTGGTATCGCAATGTGGTTTTGATTTGCATTTCTCTGATGATGAGAGAGGCACTTTTTCATGTGTCTGTTGGCTACTCATATATCTTCTTTTGAGAAGTGTCTATTCATGTCTTTTGCCCACTTTTTAAAGGGGCTATTTGTTTTTTTCCTTTCAGTGCATTTGAGCTGCTTGTAGATCCTAGATGTTAGGCCTTTGTCGGATAAACAGTTGGCAAATATATTTTCCCATTCTGTACACTGCCTCCCTGATCTCTTGATGGCTTCTTTTCCTTTGAAGAAGTTCATTAATTTTATGAGGTCCCACTTGTCTATTTTATTTCTTAAGGTATTGGCCTTTAGGGTTCTAAATAGGAATTGGTTCCCAGTTCCAATTTTCATAAGGGTGTCTTCTGCATTTTCTAAGATTCTTATAGTTTGAGGTTTTACATTCAGGTCTTTGATCCATTTAGAGTTAATTTTTGTGTATGGTGATAGGTAGGGGTCCTGTTTCAATCTTCTGCATGTGACCAGTCAGTTTTCCCAGCACCATTTACTGAAGAGGTTCTCCTCTCCCCAGTGGTTGTTGTCGGAGGCTTTGTCAAAGAGGAGTTGCTTGAGGAATTGAGGCTTTGCTTCTGGAATCTATCCTGTTAGATTGGTCTATATGCCTGTTCTTGTACCAATACCAGGCTGTTTTGATTACTGTAGCCTTATAGTAAAGTTTGAAGTCTGAAAGTGTGATACCTGCTGCTTTGTTTCTTTTGCTAAGGGTTGTTTTAGTTATTCATGGTCGTTTATGTTTCCATTTAAATTTCTGTATTGTTATTTACAGGTCTGAGAAGAATGATGTTGGTAGCCTAATGGGTATTGCCTTGAATCTGTAGATTGCTTTTGGTTAGATGGACATCTTAACAATGTTGATTCTTCCTATCCTTGAGCATGGAATATTTTTCCATTTGTTTTGTCTTCCTGGATTTCTTTGAGCAGTGTTTTGTAATTTTCATTGTAAAGGTCTTTCACTTCTCTGATTAGGAAGATGCCTAGGCATTTCATTTATTTAGTGGCTATTGTGAATAGGATTATGATTTTTAGTTGATTTTCTGCTTGCTGTTGGCGTATAGGAATGCAACTGTCTTTTGCACATTTATTTTATACCCTGAGACTTTCCCAAAGGCCTTTATCAGTGCAAGCAGGTTTTTGACAGATTCTCTTGGATTTTCAGGGTATAGGATCATATCATCAACAAAGATGGATAACTTGACTTCCTCTTTTTATATTTGGATACCCCTGATTTCCTTCTCTTGTCTAATTGCCTGAGCTAGGACTTCAAACACAATATTGATCAAGAGGGGTGAAAGTGGGCAGTCTTGTCTTGTTCCACTTGACCAAATGGACTTAGTGGATACCTACAGATTATTCCACGCAGCAACCACAGAATATATATTCTACTCATCAACACATGGAACATACTCCAAGATCGATCACATCCTTGGCCATAAATCAAGCATAAACAAATCCCATAAGGTTGAAATCTTGCCAGGCACATTCTCAGACAACAGTGGAATAAAAATAAATATCAAAACCAACAATATTTCCCCAAAGTCCACAAAGACATGGGCACTAAACAGCATAATGCTGAACAATGACTGATCAACACTGAAATAACAGAAGAAATTGAAAGATTCCTGGAAACAAATGAAAATGAAGAAACATCTTACCAAAACTTCTAAGATGCCATGAAATCAGTTTTAAGAGGGGAATATATATCTCTATGAGCACACATCAAGAAAATGGAAAGATCACAAGTGGAGAGCCTAACAAATCACCTAGAAAAGAGAAGACCGCCAAACCCCCAACTTTAGCAGAAGAATCCAAATCACAAAAATAAGAGCCCAAATACAGTACATAGAGGACAAAAATATCATAGAAAACATCAACCAAACAAAAAGCTGGTTCTTTGAATGAATTAACAAGATTGATGGGCTCCTAGCCAGAATGACCAAGAAAAAGAGAGAAAAAGCCCAAATAAACATAATCAGAAATACAAAAGATCAAGTCACAACTGACCCTGAAGAAATACAAAAGATTATCAGAGATTATTATGTACACCGATATGGAAACAAACTTGATGACCTAGATGAAATGGAGGACTTTCTGACATCATGCAACCTCCCCAGATTAAAACAAGAAGACATTGAGACACTAAATAGACCAATAACAACCCATAAAATTGACTGTCATAAGAAAACTATCTACCAAAAAAAGTCCTGGACCAGATGGCTTTCCAGCAGAATTTTGCAAAGCGTACAAGGAGGCGCTGATACCAATCCTCTTGAAAATATTCCAGGCAATTGAGAAAGATGGAATTCTCCATAAATCATTTTACGAAGCTGACATTACACTTATACTCAAACTGGGTAAAGATCCAACAAAGAAAGAGAACTACAGACCAATATCCCTTATGAACATAGATATAAATATTGTCAACAAGATTCTAGCAAATCGGATCCAAAAACACATCTCAAAAATCATTCACCATGACCAAGTAGGCTTCATTCCCAGGTTGCAGGGCTAGTTCAACATTTGCAAGACCTTTTTCTTTGTTTCAATAGCTTTAGTGTACACAAATAGTTTTTTGTCTGGTGCACAATTGTACCCAATGAGTGATTTTTTTGTTCCTAGATCCCTTCTCTCCTCCATTTCTGAGCCTCCAGTGTCCTTTATACTGTTCTTTATGTCTTTGCAGAGTTTTGCTTTAGCTCCTGCTCAAAAGTAAGAATATTCAGTGTTTGGTTTTCTGTTCCTGATTTAGTTCACTTAGGGTAATGTCCTCCAATTCAATCCAAGTTGCTGCAAAAAACATGATTTCATTCCTTTTGATAGCCAAATAGTATTCTGTAGTGTATATGTACCACATTTTCATTATCCACTGATCAGTTGATGGGAATTTAGGTTGATTCCACATCTTTGCAATTGTGAATTGTGTTGTGATGAACATGTAGGTGCAGGTGTCTATATACAGTTGGCCCTTTGTATACACAGGTTCTGGATATCACAGTTTGGCGCAAGTGCAGAAAAATGTGTATTCTTGTATTCAATTGTCATCCAAAAACACAAGATTGTTTTGGTTATTCTTGTTCGAGAAACTTTCTTGGGCATATCATCTACAAATACAAACATGTTATAGGGGAAAGGTCAATGAATTCAATGGATTTAAGGAGATTTTAAGAGTCCACAACAGAGAGCCATATTGATTTCTGTATAAAGTTTCATTTCCCTAAAGTAGGCTATTCACTAGTTAGACTTTACTGAATAAATTCACTTTAGGTGATTCAGATAATGATTTGTGCTCACATGATTAATACAGCAAACATTTAGTTTTGAATCACACTATAAAATGTAATTGTTGATCGTTCTTTATTTTTACCTTGCCCTGTTCAAGAAAAGATTTCAAGATGTAGTCAAGGATGAACTTTCACTTGTGATGACAATTGTTCATCTTTTAAGTGGAATTGGCATTTGACAAGTCACAACAAAACACCCCTGCTGAATATATTAAGGTGACAGATAAATTCAATATATTAAACTTAGTTCCACATAGTAGTTGTGACAATTCCAAGCAAGAGCGTACATGGTTATTCATTACTTATGCATACAATTTTAAATTATTTGATTCAGTCCAGATTTCTATAAATGGAATAGAATAGGTCTAACTCCTTGTTTCTATGTAATTGATTAGAACTTAAAGGAGTTGAGGGATGTGATTGCCTTATTCCTATACTACCCACTTCCAAAACATAAATGCAAAACATCTAATACACAGTATCATTCTAAGCCAACTCTAATCACCTGATGATGGAAGCCATGCTTTTTAACAGAACACTTTCACTAGGTTTACTCATCTAACTATAAAATTTGCCACATAAAAAGAATCTTATATTCTTTTTAACCCAGGTAACAATGACAATCACAGTTTCATTTATAACAATGAGTACTCATTGAACACTTATTGTGTGTCATATTCTCTCATTGTTTACCACATATTACTCCTTTAATCTTGAAGTAATACTATTAAGTGTGTTACCACTATTAGTACTACGTTTTTATTTTATTTTTATTTATTTATTTTTTGAGTTGGAGTCTCACTCTGTTGCCCAGGCTGGAGTGCAGTGACATGCTCACAGCCACTACAGCCTTGACGTACTGGGTTCAGGCCATCCTTCCACCTCAGCTTTCCAAGTAGCTGGAACTACAGGTGCACACCATCCCACCCGGCTAATTTTTTTATTTATTGTAGAGTCGCATTCTCACCAAGTTGCCAAGGCTGCTCTTAAGCCCCTGAACACAGACAGTCCTCTCGCCTTTACCACCTAAAGTTCTGGGATTACGGGTGTGAGCCATCACGCTGGTTAGTACCACTTTAGAAATGAGATGAAATCGGGCTCGGTGGCTCAGCCTGTAATCCCGTGCGTTGGGAGGCTGAGGTGAGTGGATTGCCTGAGCCCGTGGGTTCGAGACCCGCCTGGGCAACTTGGTGAGACCTCATCTCTACAATATATCAAAAATTAGCCGGGCGTGGTAGCGCGCGCCTGTAGTTCCAGCTACTTGGAAGGCTGAGGCAGAAGGATCCCCAGAGCCCAGCACGTCGAGTCTGTGGTGGCTGGGAGCGGCCACTGCACTCCAGTCTGGGCGACAGAGTGAGACTCCAACTGGAAAAAAAAAAAAAGAAATGAGACGAAATGAAGCTGAATCACGTATCCAAAGTTACAAAGATGACACTTACCAGAGCTTGGATTCTAATGCCAGACCAGAATGACTCCAAAAAATATAGTATTAATTACTGCTGTATTTTACTAGCAAGTGACCAAGATGAGACTTGATCTCAACATGGTCTTACTCTAGAGACTTAGTTTTATACAATAATATATATTGCACTTCCAGTATCATACTTTATCCCTAAAAATCAAAATCAACAATATGTTATTACAACATGACAACGATCTCAAATATTGGTATTGTGCTTTGTGTATTAGTTTTACCTACATATTAAAATAAGATATGACTACTTCAAATCTTGCTTTTTAACTAAGATGAATGAATAAATAAATGAATAAGGCCTCTGTGAATATATCTAAATTAGTTCTTCCCAATCTTAATATTACCATGATACATGTAGACATCCTTATAGCCAGTGTCACCAGTTTAGAGGCTTTGACTGTCCCAGTTCCTATGAGGCCACACAATGACTAAAAGGCTCAATATATTATTTTTATTTATAACCCCTTCATAACACCCTGATTATCAAGATGTCATATACATATATTTTAAGCCTGTGTATATTTTTAAGCTTCTCTAGCACTTAGGTAATATTTTTATATTATTATGTGTACTTTAAAAAGCTACTTAAAAGGTGGAGAACCTCAGTATAAAGGATGCGGAAAAGAAAGAGTGAACAAAGAGTCTGTTCTTACTACTTTTTTAACACAAAATGTTTTCCTTTTCAAGTGCATGACAGTTAACTCTCTATTCTGCAGGACAAGAAATAAAGATGCAAATTTAAAATATTAATGGATCCCAACTATGTTTCAAAAAGCAAGTAGAGGGAATCTCCTTTGTCAGAGTTATTGGAAAATGACATAAGATAGCATGAAGGGTCACACCCATTTTAGTGGCTTTCACATCACACAAAGAGAAGAGTATAATGATCTGTCTTTCATGCTTGAAAATGGTTTTATTAACTCACCTTTAGACAGCACATGTTCCAAAAAAGTTTTATGTATAGTTTATAAATTGAATCATAATTTAAATATACTAGTGAAATTTACTTAAAGAACACCAATTTAATACCATAGCAGGGATGCTGACAAGATGGTGACTGGACACATTGAACTGGGAGACTCTCTGCAAAAGCAAGTGTCCATAAAGGCTCTCTGTGTGAGTAGGCATGTGCTGGTGGGAGAGTGAAAGTTCGTCTGAGGGGAGACTCTAGTTTATGCACCCGGGGCTCCCCTCTGAAGGTGACTGCAATCCCCACCACCCTGAGATTGGAGCTGCAGGCCCAAAAGATTGTCTGCTGTTCACAGGATTCTCTTGTGAAGAGACTGCCAAGTCCAGCTGATTCTCATCACCTGGTGCCTGGCCCACATGATCATCTGTTATAGCAAATCAGCTGGAGCCCCAGATCAAATCAGTGGAGAGAGAAGTTCAGGGAAAGTTGGAAAGAAGACAATGTCCAGAGAAGAAACACTGACCACAACCATTTTCTCTGTCCCAAGACCAGGCAAAGACCTGCATTGTCCTGCCCAGTTCCTCCCAGCCTCCAACTTGGGACCTAAGGTAATCTCATCAAACTGGGAGAGACAGAAGCCCCTCCCCCATACTGGATCAGACAAAGGCAGGTCCGATGTGAGTGGCAGATTTGACAGACAGCAATCTGGGGACTCCAGATCTGACTCACCTTCCTTCCACAGTAGGCCTGGGGCATCAGACCCAAGCTGTGAGCAGCCCTATCACCCTACACTGAGAGACAAAGATCAGAGCTGAAAGGACGTACAACTTATAGGAATGAACTCAGAGCTAGTTTGGTTCCTTGTTTTTATTTTTTGTCTGTTTGTTTTGCTCAGTTTTGTTTGTTTTTTGCTTTAGTTTTTTTCTCTCTTTCTTTTTGTTTTTGATAATGTTTTCATACTTGCTTTGCTTTGGCTATTTTACTGATTTTTTTTCTTTAGACGTCCTGTTTGTGTATGGGATGAGTACATCAATAGGAATGTTTTTGTTGGTTTGTGTGTTTGTATGATTAGCTGTATGTTTTAGTTATTTTTTTACTCTTTTCTGTATATGTATATTGGTACGTCTGTCTGTTTTCCCTCTTACTTTTCTCTCTCTACACCTTTCCCTGGCCCTTCCTCCTTCCTTTTTCCATTATTTTTCTTTTTCTTACCTCATTTGGCTTTCAGGGAGCAAACCTATACCCCCAGTGCATGGAAAGGTTGTAAGGCAGTGGGAAGTGGGGTCCAGGGTGCCCAAACACCTGTCAGTGGATACTGGGATCTGCAGATAGATTTTGAATCAAAGCTCCTCCCTCAATTAAGTCTCAAAACTCCAAAAAGTATAGCCCCCAACCTACAGTCAAGCTTCAGAATTGAACAAAGCCAGAGGATCCACATAAGGAAGAACAGGAGATTGATCAAACAGAAATAAAACCAACCCCACCATCCCTGAACAACAGAATTAAAGAAAAGGAGAAAAAAAGTGTGTGTTTGGGGGGGGCAGGAAAATCTACACAAATGAAGAAAAACCAAAAGAAGAATATGGGTCTCAAGCAGACCCTTGGGAGGTCAGACACTGAAAAAACAGACTTCAGAATGCAAACAATGAAGAGCCCCTAGAATGACTGGTCTCAAATTACAAACAGAGATATCAAGACATTAATAGAGAGAATAAAAAGAATTGAGGAGAGACAAGAAGAATATAGGAAGGAGTTGATAATTGAGATAACAGCAGTAAAGAATACTGTGAATGAAATGAATAACAAACTGATAAGCATGGCAAGCAGAATTATCAAAGCAGAAGAAAGAATCTCAGAGCTTGAGGATCAAAATATATAACTAACTCAAACTGTCAAAAACATAGAAAAGAAGCTTAAAAAGACAAAACAAAACCTTCAAGAGATGAACTATTATTTCAATAGGCCGAACCTAAGAGTAATTGGACTTCCTGAGGCAGAAAGAGAGACAGAGACCACCCTGGAACAAACATTCCATGAAATTATTCAAGAAAACATCCCTCATCACATCAGTGATGTGACCATTCAAACACAAGAGATTCAGAGAATCCCTTCAAGACAACAAATGAGAAGACCAACTCCTAGACATATAGTAATTCATCTAAAAAAAGTAGGTATAAAAGAAAAAGTCCTAAAAGTAGCAAGAGAAAAAGGTAAGACTACCTACCAGGGAAGACCAATTAGAATAGCAGCAGATTTCTCTACAGAAACACTTCAGGTTAGGAGAGCTTGGAGCCCAATCTTCAAAGTTCTCAAAGATAAAAAATTTCAATCATACCCAGCTAAGCTAAGCTTCACCAGTGAGAGAGAATTAAAATCTTTCCCACACATTCAATCCCTAAGAACTTATGCTGCCTCTAGACCAGTTCTACAAGAAGCACTTAAGCAAGCATTAAACACAGAAGAAGGGGGAAAAAAGATTGACAATGTTCTTCACAAGAGTGCAGGAAAAAGACTGGAAACACACATGAATCAACCCAAAAATCAAAAGAAAGACAACAAACAAACAGAAATAGCAACAACTATATAAGAGTCTCATGAAAGGGATAAACTCTCAGATGTCAATAATTAGCCTGAATGTGAATGGATTAAATGCACCACCGAAAAGACATAGAATGACAAAATTGATGAAATATTATCAGGCAATTGTACATTGTCTCCAAGAGACTTATCTCACCAGAAAGGACACTCACAACCTCAAAGAAAGAGGATGGGAAGCAAAATTTCAGAAAAACAGAACCCAAAAGAAAGCAGGAGTTGTAATCTTAATATCAGACAAAATACCCTTTAAGCTATCAAAAATTTTAAAAAGATATAAACAGTCTCTATATAATGGTAAAAGGTTCAATCCATCAACAAGAAATATCCATCCTAAACTTAAATGCACCCAACATAGGAGCACCAACTTTTATAAAGCAGCTTCTAGGCAAACTTAAAAAAGATATTGACTTTAGCACTATCATAGATGGGGACTTTAATACTCCACTTACAACCGTAGACAGATCATCAAGACAAAATATCATCAAGGAGATTTGGAACCTCAGTGTGACTCTTGAACAAATGGACTTAATTGAAACATACAGAACACTCCACCCAACAACCACAGATTATACATCTACTCATCACCACATAGGAACATACTTTAAGATTAACCACATCCTTGGCCATAAATCAAGCATAAATAAATTTCACAAGATCGAAATTTTGCCATGCATCTTCTCAGATCACAGTGGAATAAAAATAAATATCAACACCAACAGAGTTCTCCCAAAACCCACAAAGACATGGACACTAAACAGCATGATGCTAAACAACTCCTGGGTCAATGATGAAATCAAAACGGAGATTAAAGGATACCTGGAAACAAATGAAAATGAAGAAACATCTTACCAAAACCTCTGGGATGCCATGAAAGCAGTAGTTAGAGGGGAATTAATATCTCTACAAACATACATGAAGAAAATGAAAAGATCACAAGTCAACAGCATAACAAGTCATCCAAAGAAGCTGGAAAAGCAAGACCACGAAAACCCTAACTTCAGCAGAAAAATCCAGATCACCAAAATAAAAGCCCAAATTTGGGACATAGAAGACAAAAAGTTAATACAAAAAAACAAAGGGACAAAAAACTGGTTCTTTGAATGGAAAAACAAGATTGATGGACCCCTAGGTATTAATCAAGAAAAAGAGAGAAAAAGCCCAAATAAACAGACACACAAGATAAAGTCACAACTGACTCTGAAGAAATACAAAAGATTATCAGAGACTACTATGTAAACTTGTATGGAAACAAACTTGAAAACCTAAAGGAAATAGAGGATTTTCTGACATCACACAGCTCCTCAGGTTGAAAGAAGAAGAAATCAAGACCCTAAACAGACCAATAAAAATGCAAGAATTGAACATGTCATAAGAAAACTACCTACAGAAAAAAGCCCTGGACCAGATGGCTTTCCAGCAGAATTCGACAAAACATACAACAAGGAACTGATACCAATCCTATTGAAAATATTAGGGGCAGATTGAGAAAGATGGAACTCTCCACAAATCATTTTATGAAACTAACATCACCTTTATACCCAAGCCAAAGATCCAACAAAGAAAGAGAACTTCAGGCCAATATCCTTGATGAACATAGATATTAAAATTCTCAAAAGATCCTAGCAAACTGGATTAAACAACACATATCAAAAATAATCCACCACAACCAAGTAGGCTTCATCCCTGGGATGTAAGGTTGGTTTAACGTTTGTAATACCATAAACATAATTAAATACATCAACAGACATAAAAACAAAAACAACATGATTATATCATTAGATGCAGAAAAAGCTTTTAATAAAATGCAGCACCCGTTCTTGATAAAAATCCTCGAACATCTAGGCATAGAGAGAACATACCTCAAAATAGTAAGAGCCATCTATGAGAAACTCACAGCCAACATACTGTTAAACAGACAGAAACTGGAAAATTTCTCCTGAAAACTGGAACAAGACAAGGATGCCCACTCTCACCCCTCGTGTTCAACGTAGTTTTGGTAGTCCTAGCTAGAGCAATCAGAGAAAAGAAGGCGATTAGAGTTATCCAAACAAGAAAAGAGGAAATCAAATTATCCCTCTTTGCAGAAGACATGATTCTATATCTCAAAAACCCAAGAAAATCTGTCAAAAACCTCCTTGCACTGATAAAGGACTTTGGTAAATCTCAGGGTACAAAATAAATTGCAAAAGACAATTGCATTTCTATACACCAATAATAAACAAAAAGAAACCAAATAAAAAGCACAATTCAATTTGCAATGCCCACAAAAAAAAATGAAATACTTTGACATCTTCTTAACCAGAGACATGAAAGAACTTTACAATGAAAACTACAAAATACTGCTCAAAGAAATCAAAGATGACACAAACAAGTGGGAAAATATTCCATGCTTATGGATTGGAAGAATCAATATTGTTAAGATGTCCATTCTACCTAAGGTAATCTACAGATTTAGTGCAATACCTATCAAATTACCAGCAACATTCTTCTCAGACCTAGAAACAACAATACAGGAATTCATATGGAAACCTAACCAACCACGAATAGCCGAAACAATCCTCAATAAACAAACAAACAATGGAATAGAATTGAGATTCCAGAAGCAAAATCTCAATTTGTCAACCAATTCATCTTTGACAAAGCCTCCACCACCAAACACTGGGGATAGGAGAACTCATTCAGTAAATGGTGCTGGGAAAATTGACCACATGGAGAAGATTGAAACAAGAACCCTGCCTATCCCCATACACAAAAATCAACTCTAAAGGGATCCGAGACATAAATGTAAAACTACAAACTATAAGAACCTTGGACAATGCAGGAGACACTCTTATGGAAATTGGAACTGGCAATCAATTCCTGATCAAATCACTAAGTGCCCATGCCATAAGAGATAAGGTAGACAAGTGGGGCCTCATCAAACTGACAAGCTTCTGTGAAGCCAAAGAAACCATCAAGAGAGAAGGGAGATAGCCCACAGACTGGGTAAAAAGAGTTGTCCACTCTAGTTCTGACAAAGGCTTTACATCTAGGATCTACAAGGAACTCAAATATGCTGAAAAGAAAAAAAAACAAACAGCCCCATTACAAAGTGGGCAAAAGATATGAATAGACACTTCTCAAAAGAAGACATATAAGCAGCCAACAGATACATGAAAAAATGTTCAGCCTCACTAGTCATCAAGGAGATGCATATTAAAACTACACTGAGATACCACCTAACTCCAGGCAGAATAGCCATCATCAATAATTCAAAATAGCCGGGCTCAGTGGCTCAGCCTGTAATCCCACGCCTTAGGAGGCTGAGGCGAGTGGATTGCCTGAGCCCGCGGGTTCGAGACCCGCCTGGGTAACTTGGCGAGACCTCATCTCTACAATAAATCAAAAATTAGCTGGGCGTGGGAGCGTGCGCCTGTAGTTCCAACTACTTGGAAGGCTGAGGCAGAAGGATCGCCGGAGCCCAGCAGGTTGAGGCTGCAGTGACCAGGAGCGGCCACTGCACTCGTCTGGGCGACGGAGTGAGACTCCAACTCAAAAAACAAAAACAAACAAAAAAAACCCTCAAAATATAACAGATGCTGGAAAGGACATGGCAAAAAGGGAACACTTCTGCAGTGTTGATGGGAGTGCAAACCAGTATAGCCTCTGTGGAAAACAGTGTGGCGGTTTCTAAAAGTTGACCTTCCATATGACCCCACAATACCCCTACTGGGGACATACCCGGAAGAACTCAAATCACTCTAAAAATAATACCTGCACATATATGTTTATCACAGCATTGTTCACAATAGCAAGAACATAGACCAACCGTGCTGCCCACCAAAAGAGGACTGGATTTAAAAAAACGTGGTACATATACACAATGGAATTTTATGTAGCCATAAAAAGAACAAAATCATGAATTTCGCAGCACCCTGGATGACTTAGAGTCTATAATGCTGAGTGATCTTTCACAGAAACAAAGAACTGAGTATCACATGTTCTCACTCATAAGTGGACCTTGAACAACTATCATAATACTATAAGAAAAGGATTGACAGTAGCGGGAAACTGCAGGGGCATGTAGTGCAGGGAGGTGGGGTTGGCAGTAGTGGGAATCTGCCTGGGGAAGGGGCAGCGCAATCATCAACAAGGGGACCTGAACAATGAATATTTGTGTACCTAACCCTGAATTGTACCCCACAATTTTAAAATAAAAAAATATTATTATCATACTTGCTTCTGGAATCACATGAGCTGCTTTTAAGGATGCATTTAGTAATGAATTAATTATTACTGATTTACAGAATTATGATAAATTCTTTAAAGTTAATTTGTCTTTTTGTAGTTCAATC
>CAUYQG010208368.1:0-34958 GCA_963574415.1 Tarsius wallacei
GGGTACCTGATCTTAAACCAGGTAAGGTGGGAACCAAAGTGAAACCCAAACTTTACCTGTACAATGACCATTTGTATACACAATCCTGAATTGTACCCCACATCTTTAAAATAAAAAGAAAAAACCCTTAAGAGTGAGGGGAAAGCAGGCATTTATTGTATTATATAGTATGTGCATAAAAATGCTAAAATTCTTAATTTTTTCCAAGTACTTTGGCACAGGATAATTTTTAAAAATGCTAAGATCAATATTAAAACTCTACATAAGAATCTGATGAAATCTGTATGCCCAGTATACAAAAAAATAATATTGGACCATTTTTACAGAGCAATCACAGAAATACTGGAATATAGAAATAATGTGTGTCCAGAATTGTTATATCAATATGAATCCTGATAGGAGGAAAATGCCAAAAATAGTTTGGAGTTGCACTCTAACCCCAAAATATCATGCAACCATGATGACTAGACTGCTTACCATTATGCATTAGATTACTTCCATATATCTCTAAAATATGGGGAGCAGGAAGGGAAGTCATCACATCACATGTATCCTAAATATATTGCCAAAAATAGACAAGGTTCGATTGTGCTCAATGGCTCCTGAGGTAACAGAACATCATTATTTTCTAAAGTTCCAGCTGGCAGCGACTTTCCCCTACTCTCATCTGCACCCTTATGTTTATTTTATATCCATGCACATGACAGTGGAGTTACCGACTCAGCCTGTGCAATCTTGTAAGTATTGTTTTCAGAAAAAAGGGATATGATCATAATTAAATCAACAATTGTATAATTCAAAGCAGTCACTTAATATCAATATCATATGTAAATAACTTGAAGAAGGCACAGAGAAGAGCATCAGAAGAATGATATAAAAATCTGACTATGAGGAAAGCATAAAAAAGATGACTGGCTTGACCTTGGAGACAGAAGGTTGGGGGAGAAAATTAGAAGCTTAAGGATATATATGACAGGCTTTAAAGGGGGAGACACTAGCACTTGGTCAACTGGGCAACAGAACAACATGATAGAAATGAGTTTTAATGGCCATTAGAAGTGTAGAATAACCTTCATTTATTTATTTATTTATTTATTTATTGAGTTGGAATCTCATTCAGTCGCCCAGACTGGAGTGCAGTGGCCGCTCCCGGCCACCACAGCCTCGACCTGCTGGGCTCCTGCGATCCTTCTGCCTCAGCCTTCCAAGTAGCTGGAACTACAGGCACGCGCTACCACGCCTGGCTAATTTTTTTTTAATATTATTTATTGTAGAGATGAGGCCTCGACAAGTTGCCCAGGCGGGTCTCGAACCCGCGGGTTCAGTCAATGCACTCACCTCGGCCTCCCAAACCGCGGGATTACAGGTTGAGACACCGAGCCAGGCCTAGAATAACCTTTAAGTGGATTAGAGACCTAGCACAGTGGTTGATAATGCAGAGTTCTGATTTTTAATATCCCTAGATTTAAAATCTGGCCCTGCTATGTTAGGATACAATTGACCAGAAAAAAATAAACTGTAGAAAGAGAGAAGACACAGCATGAATTGCTGTTTATATAATTGTTTAGAGAAGGTTAAAGTATGAAAGTTGGATTTGGATTATTTGGATGTTCCTTTAATAGAAGATTGAAGCACATAATCATTGCATCTCTTTTGTGTTTTTGTTCATTACTTATTAAACTCAATTTTTCTTGATTTTGTACTTTTTTAAGAGCACCAGCTCTGAGTTCATTCTGCATGGGTCTGAATATTTATTATTCACTCTCTTGAAGTCTTGGGTCTCATACTTGTAAAATATAAACAATAATAGTACCTACGTTGTATGGTTTTGGAAGGATTAAATGGCACCGATTACATTTCAGACTGATTGGGACATAATAAACACTCAATAAATGTTAGATCTCTTTATTATTATTCCTGGCTTGTGTATAACACTAACTAAGCACTTGTAAAAAATTCAGAGATGAATCAGATAACAAACCTACCCATAAGAGCTTTCAGAGTCAAGTAGAGATATAAGACATGGATTCAAATGATCATTATCAAGAGGAGGAAATCTACTTCAAGAGGGATACAGGTAAAATGTGCATTTCAAGCAGAGAACTGACTCCAAAGGAGACAGGAGGATATGGTAGGAATTTGTAGAGAAGGTGGCCTTTGAACTGTATTTTAAAATACAGGAGATAAGGGTAGCACGGAATGATGAGAAAGGCCTGGGATAACATATTGCTAGGTAAGGGAATATGACAGGCATTTCTTTTGCAAGGTTCTCCTATTCCAATGCCACCTTGAACATATGTTTCCACAAATTTCCTTCTTAAGGTAGTTCAATATTTTGTTAAACTTTCAGCAGTCACTTGGCATCCCGCATATGAGTCCCCAAAACTGTGACACCTCGTTTAAGAAGCAACAACCATTTGAATGAAAGAAAGCCTCTCGTTGAGTCCAAGTCTTATGAGTTGTCACTGTTATTCCATTATAGGATTTACTTCCAAGTTTTATCATTTAATCATTCACATTGTGCAAGGACAGTAGTTTATTTGTGATTATTGAAAGAGGAAGAAAACCTCAAATAATCAAAACAACCTATCTTAGATTCTGATTACAAAACTCAAAGTACATATTTTTGGAATGCTGTATTTCACGCTTTGATTCAAAAATGTAGAAAATCATGAACATCAATAATTTAAAGATGTTAGAAAAGAATGGGTTTATTTTCTGGGACACATAGATTTATTGAGACTAAAATACTAAGGGGAACATTCTTGGCGAAATAAATTCTTGATTTTCTTTCAGGCAGTTAATTTGGAAAATTTCACATAACCACAAGGGAATGACTTCTGGGACTCCCAGACATAGCTTTTTCTCCTCTCCTACCCCTGACCCAGTTTATAAACATAGTTTTTAACAATATGCACTTATATAAATATACATCTGTTACATTTGTGCATTTCAATATAAACTCCAGTTGTGTAGCATGGGGTATTAGTCTCACCTCCACCAAGGGGTCTTTACCTTCTGAAACTTCACTGGTTTTTAGTAGGTCAGAATTAGGTACCAAGGAGGGAGGATGCCATACACCAACTTGACCCATAAATTCCCACTGGTTGAGAGGAGAACAGGAGCAGGTCAAATTAAACCAGCTTACCCTGGGGAACGTTCCCATCCTTAGCTGAAGTGCCCAAATAAATCAGTGTGCTTCCCTGACTTATATATGACAGCAAACAATTGAACTCAGGTTCCCAGTGAAACTGTTAACTTTGGCCATAGCAATGGCATTTCCTCTTTCTCTGGAATGAATTGAATTAAAGTTTCTTCTGAATCATAAATTCTTCAAAATTAAACATAATGCAAAATCACACTTCCTATAAAAAATAAAACATGTAATTTCATCAGAACTGAGATATACTGATACCAGTTCAGTGAGGAATCCCTGGATTGGGCATATCTCAATTAATGATATTATAGTACTCTCTCTCCTTTCAAGATAAAATTTCATTTTTTTAATAAAGAACTTCAGAGAATGTCTTAAGTAGAATATTGTCCAGATTTATGAAGAATATCATGTCTTGGGAAACACATATTGCTGTAAACATAAAAAAATTCTATGAGGCAGACTGTGTATTGTGGGAAATGGCAGGCCTTCTCTCATCTGTGTGCCATATGAGCTGATAGTTGAACAGCTGCAGTATACACACGCATTGATGCACACATTGAAAGTAATGACTACATCTAACCCACATTTTCTAAGTAAAACCACACTGAAAAGCACCACATTGTAACAGCATACTGAAACTTACCTAACTTAGGTGAAGTCCAAACTCTTCACTGGGGAATTTATTTTACAAAAATATCAAATAATTCTAATGTCTAGATCATGAGGATTCCAGGTACTGAGAAAAAGAATGCTTTGTCTGTATGTGTCAAACAGAAGACATACAGTATTTTTTAACTACATGATTACAGGAACGCAGCATTGTACAGTAAAAAGAATGTGAACTTTATCATTAGAAATAGCTGGGTTTGAATCCCAGCTCTGCTACCTATAAGAATCCTGACTGAGTTCCAGTTTCTTAAGTATCTAAGTTAGAAATAATGCATATCTTGAAAGTTAATTGTGAAGGAATATATGAGATCATCTAGGTATCTCAAAAAGTTCTGGACTTCACAAAACAACAGGCACTGTCAGGATCTCGCTAATGGTAATAGTGAAGATTCCAGTGTCTCTCGCTCTACCTCTCATAATGGAGTATTTACAGTTTATCCATGTCAAATCCAGTTATTTCTTGACAACCCAGATAAATCACCCCCAACACTATTTAACACCCCAATGCTTTCCTCGGCAATGTTCTCTGAGCTGAACCTTTTCCTGTGCCAATTCTTCTGATGCAACTCAGGATTAGGTAACAGAGGTGCTAAGAAGTTTGGCTTCCAGTATTGCCCCAGTGAAACACCCTCATGGTGTTTGAGCCATTGCCCTCTCTTGCATCCTTACTGTACTGAAGCTGTGACTATTTGAAGCTGGGACTATTTGAAGCTGATATTTTAGAAACATAACTTGGATAACTATATGGGTAAGGGAGGAAGACTTTCTGATTGTCCAAATTAAAGATAATGAAGACCTAAGGCAAAAGCAGAGAGGAAAAAAGAGCCTGTATAGCAGTTGCTCAAGGAAAGAGAAAGGAAGGTCAGAAAGGAAAGGAATTGGGAGGATAGAGTGTGATCTGTCTCCAAGAAATTTCATGATGTTTGTATAAGCTTGAAACCAACACCATACAAGTGCAAACAAACAAAAACTTACATCTCACCTTGTGTGTACACAGAGAGAAAAGTCCTAAGAAAATATTAGGAAACCAAAGATAACAGTACATAAAAAATCATGACCACATTGGATTTATTCTAGCAATGAAATGATAGTCTTTTGTATTTAAAATATTCATGTATTTCACCACGTTACCATAGTTTTAAAAGCACATCATAGCCGGGCTCAGTGGCTCAGCCTGTAATCCCGTGCTTTGGGTGGCCGAGGTGAGTGAATTGCCTGAGCCCGCGGGTTTGAGACCCACCTGGGGAACTTGGCAAAACCTCATCTCTACAATAAATCAAAAAATTAGCCGGGCGTGGTAGCGTGCGCCTGTAGTTCCAGCTACTTGTAAGGCTGAAGCGGAAGGATCGCCAGAGCCCAGCAGGTCGAGGCTGCGGTGGCCGGGAGCGGCCACTGCACTCCAGTCTGGGCGACTGAGTGAGACTCCAACTCAAAAAACAAAACAAAAACAAAACAAAACAAAACAAATCATTATTTCAATTTGTGCAAAAAAAAAGGTCCTTGATTAAATTCAGTGCCTATACATGACAATGTTTGTAATAAAAAAATAGCAAAATAAATATAGAAGAAATCTTACTTAACCTAGTATATCAGTGAGGCTACAATCAAGAGAGGAAAACAACACAGCAATGTGAAAAGGAAAAGGTTACTATAAAGATTTTAAAACTATAACAAGCTATTATAATGAGTGAGGAATAGGCTACAGCAAATATAAAGTGCAATACTATCATGAGGGTTGAGAGAGAGTGCCCAAGGAAGACCCTCTCTTCTCTCCAGTTCAAGACCTCCTTGTAGAGAGGGAAATGGCAGAGAAGTTACTATGGCATCATGCCAATGGAATTTTATGATAATCTCAGCAAATTGCCAGAAACCTATTCTAGGGTGTTGGGGAAAACTGTTCACATGGTAGTGTCTTACTGAAGAAACTATGCAATGAAACAATACAAAAGTGATGCCGGTAGAAGCTGGTGACCACCACTGGCTTCTGCCCTGCATACACTGTGGGAGCCTGGTACTGAAGAAGCTACTTGTTGCTGTAGGAACTGGACATTGGAGAAGCTGCTAGTGCTGCAGAAGTTGGACATTGGAGAAGTCACCTGTACTATAGGATCTGGGAACTGGAGAATCCATGTGAGCAGGAGCATGTCTGGTGAACACACCAAAATCAGGAAGCAAAATCCTATCTTTCTAGAATATCTCTCTGCTACTCTCACCTGGTAAAGTAAAACATCATGCTGGCTGTCAAAGAAAAAACATTTTAAGGACCCATCTCCATTTTTCACACAGTAGGCAAGGGAGAGTATATTTAGGCTGGAGAGGCAATCATTTGGTGACCAGTGCAGCTAGCAATGGATATCTAACAGGAATATATAGCAAATATTGTGATTTTACAATATTTTAAAATATTGTCCTTTAAAAATCAAGAGTAGAACACACATTCTAACTATTAATGTTTCTAACCTACATCTAACTATAAGATCTAGCCAGTAGAATAAGATATGAAATGAAATCAAATTCTTATATTTCTATAGAAATCATAAGAGACTGTAGATAAGTAATTAGAATTTATATGGTTTTTAACCTAGGCTGCCAGACTATTAGCTCATATTTTAATCACCTTTGTATGCTGTCCTCATTAACAATTTTCAAAGACCATTGTTCCAGTAAGCATTTTTCTGTGGCACATTTTTATATTCCATGTACTCCATGATACTATGGCTGCAGAAAATACTCTGAGTGTTCCTCACAAACATGGAAGTTTATTAAACCCACATTAGTACCCAAACATACATACCCACAATGCCCATGTACACACAAATGAATGCAAAGAGGAAGAACTAGAAAAACAGATGGCATTATCCATGGGATCATTGTCTGATTTTCCTTTCATCTGGATATATTTTACAGTGCTTATGTTTATGGTTGAGATGCAATATGCAACTACAATATTCAATAAATATCTATTGAGCACTTGTTATGGGTTAGGCAGTCTTTAAGATGTTGGGAAAAGCCGGGCTCGGTGGCTCAGCCTGTAATCCCGCGCTTTGGGAGGCTGAGGTGAGCGGATTCCCTGAGCCCTCGGGTTCAAGACCCGGCTGGGCAACTTGGCGATACCTCATCTTTGCAATAAATCAAAAACTAGCTGGGTGTGGTAGCGCACGCCTGTAGTTCCAACTACTTGGAAGGCTGAGGCAGAAGGGTCGCCAGAACCCAGCTGGTCGAGGCTGCGGTGACCGGGAGCCACCACCGCACTCCAGTCTGGGCGACAGAGTGAGACTCCAACTCAAAAAAAAAAAAAAAAAAAGATGTTGGGAAAACAGCAGTAAAAAGACAGGCTAAGTCTTTGCTCTCTTCAACTTACGTTCAGAATGGAAAGTTTTGTGAAGAAACTAAAATGTGGTGATCTACTCTACTAAGAGTGTCTTGGTAAGCTTAGCAAAGTCCTGCTTCTGACAAATCGATTCATCATATACTGCAGTACTAATATCAGTCTGATGAGTTTAAGTACTGATTACAAAGTTAAATTTGGTGGAGCATTTTGTTGAAATGCACACTTCCGTCCATCAATTTCAGGATTATTTAATGCTTAATGGCCAAACATAGGTCTACCATTTACTAGCTATTCATGAGACTTACAACAATGAAAATACATCTCTCTATACATAACATAATATATAATCTCATGTGGTGGTTATCAGGATTGAATGAAGCGACTATTGAAGTTCTGCACAAAGTTAGTAGATAATCATTATTCAACAAATATTGAGGATAATCATAGTGATTATTTTTATTAAAAGTCATACATCTTGACTCACAAGAAGTTATCCTATCAAAAACATGCAACCAATCAGACGACATACTATCTGACAATTACTGAGCTAAGCAAATGAATTTGTTGGTCTACATCCAACTAAGATCTAAAGGGCCCTTCTGTTAAAGAAATCATTAAAGCCAGGGAAACAGAGTTCTATGTGTTTCTCACCACTGGGTGTAAGCAGTCCAGATTTAGTGAAAACACATTTGTGGGCAAGCTTACATAGAACTATAGTTTAGATTTACACAAAACTATACATTTTCAAAGCATGTTATGATTATTTACCACATTGTTATGATGAAAAGCCAAAACTGTAAGTCAGCATTATGTGGGAAATGTTTACAAATTGACTAAAATTAAAAGTGCTTACAGAAGATTTCAGGGAAACAAATAAAAAAATGCAGAAACCTCTGTGTAATATTTTCATTTTTGTTGAATTGATCTTTTGAAGTAATCACTTTGGGGGGGTATGTAGTCAAAATTGGTGATATTATCCTGCAAGTCTTGCCAGTAGCAGATACCAGGAGTCAGGTATTGGTGTCAAAATAAAAGGGAAATAATAAAGGAAAGAGAAAGAGAGAGAGAGAGAGAAAGAGAGAGAACACAAAATCTACAATTTGTCATAGTGATTAATTTGGTATCTTCCATTTAAAGCTGTTGCCGAGGCAGTATTATAAATGAAATTCTTTTCCTTTACTTCTCATTCTTCATATTTTCTCTCACTCCCCTTCTGTAACCTTATATTTTTCTATATCTCTTGACTATTCTCCAAGTCAAATTACTTAGGTTGGCACTGACATTTCATTTGCTTTCTACTTGTCAATAGAAAAGATGATCTGTTCAGATCAGCTGAGTAACAATTGTGTGTTCCCTTCCCTTATATATATAACAAGAATAAAGTTTTGCATAGGAGGAGGAATTCAATTAAGTCTGAGAAATTTGCTTTTGGTGGAAGGAATAGTATAGAGATTGTTTTTCTCTTTTTAGTCTTCAGAAAGAAGCTACAGAAATATTTCCCAATACCATCTTAGTGATATTTCTAGCCCTGGGCAATATTATATGTAAAATATAGAAACATAAAATTGTTACAGTGGCCCTAAGTCATTTTTCATCTATCCAGGAGGTGTCCTCCTTCTTAAACCCACCTTTATTTCTGTCAAATAAGTCATTATTTTCCCATTGTATGTGGTCTTGATGGAAGGTAATACCTGCTTTGTATTACAGAGTCTTGGGTCAGGTTCTCCCTCTCCATGATCCCAAGCACACAATGAGTAGACTGTATCTAGGTCAAGCCAAATGTGCTTTCTCCCTGGCCCTAAAAGATACAGGATGTGAGTCATGACCAGAGATTATCCTTTACCTCTGCAGTGGTGACATGCTACCTAAATTCCTGCTGTATGTCATTATTCTGAGATCCAATGAATGTGATCTAAGTGAACTCCTTTTGCTCAAAATAACCAGAGTGGATTTTTGATTCTTACAATCAAGAACAATATTTTATAATTATTGATTGGAAGAATTCTTGGCAATTACATTTTATGAAAAGATATAAACAAGATGACAGTGGTCACCTGCAAAATGGGGTTCAAGGTAAACTGACCCTGTCAATGACCCACCACTCTCTCAGAAGGACTGATAAGGGATCTGGAACACATGGCAGTTTTATCAATAGAGAGACACTCCGACATCAGCTATTGTGGAGTGGGCTCACTGCTCTGACAAAGGGAAGTCACACAGAATAAGCAAGAGTAAATCCTCAAAATAATAATGATAATAATAATAGGTTAAAAGTGCTAAGCAAAAGATATAGAGTATGATTTTTATGTTCTTGAGGCCTAGCTTTTGTTGACCACAATATACTGTATTATATAGAAACAGAGTCGAGAAGAATGTACTTAAGAGTTAGTTTTTCTATACCAAAAATAATTTAAAACTAAAAATGGGCTAGGAGAGAGAAGAGATTAAGGAAAGAGCAGTTTGGATAGAGCCCAGATAGTTCTCTGAAGGGAGGCTTCATGCCACCTTCTCCGGATTGTCCTCACTCCAAAAGGGGTTTAGTAGGATGAGAGAGTGGATTACGTGTGCCTAACCTCTGAGTGAACCTGCAGAGGTAGAAAGCCTTTTAACTATCCTCACACCCAGGGGCGGTTGACAGCGGAAGAGTAGACATTGTACCTCGGTGTCTAGGCAAAAGGGCTGGATATGGCCCCCCAAGTTCTGATGATATTGCAGAGAAGCATAAAGTTTCTCAGGCTCTTAGAAGACTGCCAACATGTTCCAAAAAGTGTGAATTTCTCTACGGATGCAGTATGTGTGGACATATGTCTACACTTCAAATGAGAACTTGCTTTCTTCACAGATGCCAGTGGAGACAGATGCCAAAACATAAAGAAGAGTGGAGATGACATAAATGTTAGTGAAAGCCAGCGTAGACACATGAATAGCTTGGACCATTATCCTCAATCCCCCAAACCCAACCTCAAAAAGCCATGATGTTACATAAACCCACTGGAATGCAGATAATTTCAGCTGAAAAGAGAGGATTGACATGGAGGGAAAAATTCCTCATTTGAGTTTACTTGGTATTCACAAGATTACAGTTTCTGCAATTAGGAAGAGTGGCAGTATAAGAGAGAATATTTATAATTAAGATTAACAAGAAAAGTTATATTTTGAATGGATAAATTACATATAAAAATATTGTACTTAATAAATATAATGAAGAGTTTATCACTTACTTTGTTAACTCCCTTCAACTATCTTATAGAAATCTTTTGTGATTGTCTGCCCAAAATCCATCACCTCCTGTTCTCTTGAGAACTGTTTGACTTTCCTTTGGGAAAGCCACCATCTATGTTCTCTCTTAGTAGACTCCTGTGAGCTGAAGGGCTGTCTAGTCATCCAGGTACAGCAGATCACAAAGTACTTCATTCCAAAATGAGTTCATGATAGTCCAGAACAATAAAAATTGTCCTAAGGAATTTTCACTACATAAAAACAGGAGTTAGTATGGACATGCTAGTATCCATCTTTACCATGTAAAGGTAAAAGCTTGTCTGAGATAGAACCAGAGTAGAGAAAATAAAGAGATGAAGAAACAAAAACTGTCCTGAAATTATTATTGAAGGTCTGAATCTAGCTCTGCCTGGATCAGATTTTTCCCTTGATTATTTTTTGGTTATATGCAACAATGAATTTTTGTCTTCTTTTAAATAAAATTTGTTTGCTTGTATCCAAAAGAGCCATCACAGAAATAAATCCTTATTGAAATTAAAAATAAAAGATAAATTCCTTAGCATGGCCTATCAGGTTCTATAACATCAGTTCCTCTCCCAGCTCTCTAGCCTCTTATTGTTTCCTTCCTCCCTAACAAATCTCCAGACACCTAGATTATTCTGCTTCATTCATCCAGTTATCTTATCTTTGATTCACATGGATGTTTTCTTCTCATCCTTCAGGCCCTTTCAAATATTAAAGAGAATCTCTCTGATCAATACCACTCCCTACCCCTCAACCTCCAATCTTCTCTATTTCATCACTCAAATTATTTTACTCATGAAAATTATCAGTATCTGAAATAAGAATATCTACTTATAACTTAATTATTAACTTTTAAATTGTCTCCTTTCTCCAACCAGAAGAGAAGTGCCATGAGTGGATACCCTATCTATCTTGAACAAACCATAGCAACTAACGTTTGGTAGGCACATAATAAATACTTCTGGAACAAATAAATACGTTTCATTTTTATATTTAACACAGTGGATACTACATAGTGCAGAAAGTTTTACATAGTCCTTACTACAGTGCAAAAGTTTTTCTAATTATTAATACTTTAATTCTTATAACAAACCTAGGAAGTTGGAGTTAATATTATCTCCATTTGAATGATCATCAGTCTGAGCCAAAATAGTAAAGCCTTTTGTCCAAGTGGGAGAGCTAAGACTCACACCAAGCAGTCGACTCTAAAATCATTCCTCTTATCCTCTGTGCCTTGCTTCCTGAATGACTGACTGAATGATTTAATGAACAAGTTGACTACTAAGAGACTGAGTCTCTCAAGGTGGGCTAAGAATGCTTAGTTCTGAATTTAAAGAGCAAGGATTGACCGTGACTTGACCCAGATATTAGCCCTAAGAGATCCAGCCTGCGGCTGCAGGAGTCCTGTTGCACTTACTACTACAGTATTGTGCTGGTTTGGGAGGCTGTTCGGTTGCAGTGGTGGTTTATGAGTGCTTATAAAATATTTCACATCGATTTAATATTGTTACATAACTTTAGTTGAAAAGGTACCAATTAGTTCATTCATGGGGAGAGATTACAAGGGCACTCAATGAAGAACCTCAAAGGCATATTTTTCCCATTCTTTATAAAGAAGCCATGACATTTTATAATTTTGACCAACCGTTTTATAGTTATGGCTGTCGAATTTTTGTAATGCACTTCAAATCTAATCTCCCATTTTCTTTAATAATTTTACAATATTTATGGTCTGACACTACTCATCATCTGGAAATAAGATGAATTATAATACAAAGGGAGTTCCTCATTTATTCTTCAAAGCCATTTTTATGTTAACCAACATTACAAAGCTGTGGGTATATTTATTTCTTTCCATTCAGAACATCATTCTTCCCTTGTTATAGACAAATTTTTTCATTCTTCTTTGGGCAAAACTTAATCCTTACTGGAACGAGTTGCAGCTGTTATACAAGTTCATATTTTTTTATACTGATAGGAAGCAGTCAAACATTTCAACTATTCAGTTTTGTTTAAAAGTAAGTTAACAGTTCAATTCACTCTTAAGACACCAATGAAGGAATTGTACAGGAATGTTTCTGTGGCCAACTGAATGTCTGTGATTTAACATTCTTGTGAAGACAACACAGTTAAACTTGAAAGAGTTATAAGGCCCTGCAGATTGGGAGAAATTCATTGAGGGAGAATCCACAAACTCTTGAAGTGGTAGCTTTTGACTTTTGGCACTGTAAATAGCAACCGAATGATGCACAGGCTTCACTTTTAAATGAGCTAACCTCTATGTAATTTATTTTCCTTAACAACTTCATGAGGCAGCAATACATAGAATTATAGAATTTGACATAATAAGATATCTTTTGATACCAGTCTCCCTCCAAAAATCAACCACTTTATCCTCATATCTATTCCTGACTCAGAACAACATTGATTTCCTTTTCTGGAAACTTGGAAGATTTTGTGTACACGTTCTCTGCCTCAAATTTGCCACTAGAAACTCATATCTTACTTAACCTAATGAAATAGTGTTTAAAGCATGGGCCTAAGATTGAACTGATCCGGGCTAAAACTCATCTAAGGTAAGCCTATTAGAAAGAAATCTCACCACTTAATAACTCTCTGACCCAGGATGAGTTAGATAACTTTCTTAAACCTTGGTTTAATCTTCTGCACAAAAAAGATTATATGGTTCTTTTCATAGAATCAGGGGAACGGCATTAAGGAAAACAACCTATGCTTAATACCTAGTATCTAATAGTTTATCAACAAAACACCCCAATAGTTACAGGAAATATTAAAAGTTTAACTAACAATCAAATACTTGGTTCCAGTTCCCACCACGTTGTATTAGTTAGGATTAATTCACATTAACTTAAGGAATGAATTTCATGATCAGTAATTCAAAATAATGCTAAAGTGTTTTATAGAACTCAAGGACAGGAATGCCACTGGTTTCAGGAAGAACTGGAAGAGGAACTTCAAAACCAGCAGACTCTGTTTCTCATCTGTTCACATTTCTGAATATGTACTTGGCCCTGCTTTCTTCCCCTCTGTATTCTCCCCCATCTCTTGAACATATGGTAGGAGTCATGACCATTAACATCTCCCAAGGGTTATATGTTCAGCCTTTCAAGAAGGAAAATCACTTCTCCATTTACATACCAAATCTAAATCCCTCATCATCAGCTTCACTAGTCCATTCTGGTCACTAGTCCATTCTGGCTCAAGAGCCCACTGCCGGTCCAGTAACTGAGGCCAGGGAGCCCTTTGCTACAAGCATGTCCATGGAGATGGTTAGAGGTAGTAAGGAGCAAATCAGTTTCTTGAAAAGGAGTTTCTTGGGTGGCCACACACACACACACACACACACACACACACACACACACAAAATACTAGCCTCCTCGGTCCAGTTTTCCTCTTATGCTGGAACATATGCAGCTGGGAGGGAGAGTTTCCTTCTCACTGAGTAGTTTCTTGAAGATTCTGGTTACTGCAGTTGCGGATGCTATTCTACTCCCAAGCCTGGGATTCTTCTGCCATATTTACCTTATGAGCACAGCTACTGCCATGGATGCAACTGGTCCAAGTTCTCAAAAGGCCTTACCTAATCTTTGTCCATTTTATCTCCTCCTCCAGATGGCTTATAAAATCTTAGCACTTTGAAGTCAATTGAGAAAACCAAAATTACACACACATGCATAGCTGTATTTTAAAAATGAGAAAACTGAAACCCAGATAGGTGAAATCCTTAGCTTACATCACACAACTCATTAATCAGTCAGAATCAGAAGGCAAGTCTCTGGGCTTGTGGACTTTTCTTCTTCCTAAATCAAGCTAGTTGCTTCTTTGTTGCCAGTCACCACTCCTAATCCAATTCTTTCTCCACAAGCTGCAGATTGTTTCTGTATCTGAAGCACGGTTCTCCAGTAAGAGTAGATGCCTTCCTCACCCCACACTAATAATAACTCTGCTGATTATATCCAACTTCAGCAGAAACAGCTGCTGCACACACTTGTGAACTTTTCTTGCTTGTACCTTAGAGGCAACAAAGTACACCTGAAAAAGATTTAAATTATAGATTGTAATAGTTGTCTTTGTTATCCATTTTTCTTAGATAAGCTTCTTGTTATTAGTACTCATATTAAGCAGCTAAGTATCCCATTAATGACTATTTTGAAAACTATTTATAGGTGTAGACAGCAAGGAATGAATAACAGTGAAGAGTTTGGACTACATCCTGAGACATATTATGAATGTGCTTATGCCTTTGAGGTAACCTGAATTTTTTTTCTCATTTATAAAGAGATAGGAGTCATTGGTTTCTGGAAAAGAAAATCTCTTATAGAGAGGGCCTGCTACAAAATTCTTTCTTCTAGTTTTTGGTGATTTTTCAAATAATGCTAAATATTATTCATTTGAAAAAATAAGGAATATTGAATTATTGCTGCCTAATGCAAAATATTCTCAAGATTATGTCATGATGTACTGAGTTCTATGCTTATTTGTTTATGTGATAGGTATACTCCCTATTTACATAATATCTGTATAGTTTTCCTCATCTCATATATAGTCCAAATATGTTGGTTTTGAATTATCAGAATAGCATTCTATTTCTTAAAATCATCTTTTCTCTACTATAGTTCATGTTATTTTAGAGAATTGGCTTTACCCTTAGATCTAAGGAATGGTATGTCACCAAGATATGACCAATTAGAGCCCCAAAATAACCTGGCCATGCTCTGGAATAAAAATATGTCTCAATAGAAGACAATGAGATGGAGTTTTATGACATTTATTGAAATCATGGGTATAATTATTGGGTAGAATGCTGAAAAGATAAATTGTAAGTTAAAGTTGTTGGCAAACACCAGGAGAAGAAGGTCTTTCTTAGACTTGAGCCAACACAGACAAAAGCCAAACTGAAAGATGAATAGAATAAGATGGAGTTCAGGTGATAGTTGAGTACTTGGATTTAGCCATGTGGAAAGTTGTTGTTTTTGTTGTTTTAATTAAGGCAGTTTTAATTATTTTGATCTGTGACTTACAGTTCCTGACAAATTGAAAGAAATCCTGACTAACTGATGTAAAAACTTCTTTCATAAAATTATATCTCATATAAGTACTCTTTGCTGTAACTACTCTACTATTAGAAAGGTGGAACTCATTGAAAAGTGTAATTGAAAACACTGAAAGAGCCTAGCACACAGAATGATATGTTTTTTAAAATGAAGGGAAAAGTTTGATAATGAATAATAATGGCTTGATACCAGAACTTGAATTTTTTAAAAGTAGACTATAGTAATCGGCATGGGAAATAATAACAGTTTAAATAAGAAGGTAGAGAGGAAGAAATGCACCATATAAATATGGAAAAGAAAAAAATCCAGCACTTAGTAATAATATTTACCCACAGGTTTTGTGCTTTTGGTGATAGGTAGCATGATGCAGTGAATTTTGCAACTGAGGAGAGGTGGGGGTTCATAAAAGGAACATTTCACTGTTTTATCGCTACTGAGTTTTCTTCGATTTGGCACCAAGACACCTAGTTTGATAATTCTGAGACCCAAGGTCTGGAGTGTAGGTAGGTAAGTTCAGTTGAAAGCATTGTGCATAGAGAAGGTTGTTGAATGAGAGTAGAAAGAATTAGTTACATGGTTACATGTTGACCTATAGAGACCAGAGCACAGGGTTTAGGCTGCAATGACAGGAACTCACAGAAACTGTAAGAGGACTGTATAGAACCCACCACAGAGAATCTAAAAGGGAGTGGAGGTAAGTCAAAAGTAATTTTTCTCTCCTGTGGCCTGTGTATTTAAGAGGCCACTTACATTATAACATAAATTAAGAGAAAGAACATTGGAGTTCTTAAATTCTACATTAAGGTGAATTTAGCCATTGTATCAGTCAACTATTTTCATAATCTTCTCTTAATTTATTTGTCTATTACTTTGTTTTAAAAATAATGTGGCAGATTCCATGCCATAAGAGAGAAAATAGATAAGTGTGACCTTATCAAACTGAAAAACTTCTGCAATGCAAAAGAAGCCATCAAGAGAGCAGGGAGACAGCCCACAAAATGGAAAAAAAAAATATTTGGCAACTGCATATCTGACATAGGCCTAACATCCAGAATCTACAAGGAACTCAAATGTGCTGAAAGGAAAAAAACAAACAGCCCCATTAAAAAGTAGGAAAAAGACACGAATAGATACTTCTCAAAAGAAGACATACTAGCAACCAACAGACACATGAAAAAAATGCTCAGCCTCACTAATCATTAGAGAAATGCAAATCAAAACCACATTGAGATACCACTTAACTCCAATAAGAATAGCCATCATTAATAAAACTAAAAAAGAACTGATGCCGGTGAGTATGTGGAGAAAAGAGAAAACACTTCTACACTGTTGGTGGGAATGCAAACTAGTTCAACCTCTATGGAAAACAGTGTGGCAATTCCTAAAAGAATTAGAAATTGACCTTTCATACAATCCAGCAATCCCCCTTCTGGGAATATACCTGGAGGAACTTAAATCACTCTACAAAAAAAGTTACTGCACATGCATGTTTATTGCAGCACTATTTACAATAGCAAAAACATGGAACCAACTGTGCTACCATCAAAACTGGACTGGGTAAAAAAATGTGGTACATATATATGACAGACTATTATGCAGT
The DNA here is from genome assembly GCA_963574415.1 of Tarsius wallacei. Classification (NCBI taxonomy): domain Eukaryota; kingdom Metazoa; phylum Chordata; class Mammalia; order Primates; family Tarsiidae; genus Tarsius; species Tarsius wallacei. Next base: position 17,076 of record CAUYQG010208368.1, read on the forward strand.
CACAAAGAAGAAAAAATTATGGACTTTGCAGCAACTTGATTGGATTTAGAGTCTATAATACTCAGAAACAAATAACTGATTACCGTATGTTTTCACTCATAAGCAGACCCTGAACATTTGTCATAATAGTATAAGAAAAGGATTGGCAGTAGCCAGAAACTGCTGGCTATTAAAGCTACCTGATCCCAAGCCAGGCAAAATGGGGACAAAAGGTAGTCCCAAATTTTACCTGTTTGATGGCCACTTGTATACCTAATCCTGAATTGTATCCCAATCTTTAAAATAAAATAAATTTTAAAAATAACAAATAATGTGGCACATTTAAATTCTCATATATGTACTCAATGCAAAATGTGACACAAAACAAAACATTATAGTCATTGTCTTCTTAGACAATACCATGTTTCTAAACTACTGACTTGTGGTAATGTATGTGATGGGGAAATATTCTTCAAAAAATATAGCAGAAGTGTTTAATGATGTTTAAAAGTTTAATAATATCTGATAATTTATAGTATATGGCTTTAAGGTTAATCATGCTGGTTCTGTTAAAAATATTTTTATACTAAATAAGCACCTTAGCATGATTTAAATAATTAAACATAGAAATGTTAATAATCTCACTTCATATAGAGACAGTGTAAGAATCTATCATTTGGACAAAGAATAGACATGCCATAATATTTAAATTTTCAATAATTATTCATAAATCGATCACTATTCATTTATATGTCATTTTATATGACAGAGATTAATATATCTTGATAAATATTTAAAAGCATTTCATTTTATCAACTGAATATTATGCATGAGATTTTATATAATTGAGGAAATAATTGTAGAAATTATATTAACACAATAATTGTAATAGTATTTCCAAAGATTCTTTACTTCATAGAGACATGTGATAACTATTATTTACTAATCCCTTTCCTTACAAAAACTAAAGAGATAGTTATTTAAGATAAATATAAATTTAGATTTTTGTAAGAGTACAGGCATTCCTTGTTTTATTGCACTTTGCTTTTTTATACTTTGCAGATATTGTGTGATTTTTAAATTTATTTTTATTTTTTTTTTTAGATTCAAGGATACAAGTGCGTGTTTGTTATATAGGCATATTGCGTATTGGTGTAGACTGGGATTCAGATGACCCCGTTCCCCTAGAGAGTACACCAAATAGGTAACTTCTGAACTTTAAGCCCTTTTATAGTATCTTCATTGTCATTGATTTCCACCTTTATGACCATTTAACTCCTGCATATAACTAGGAATATGAGGTGTTTGGTTTCCTGTTTCTGAGTTAGTTTGCTGAGGATAATGTTCTCCAGCTCCATACATGTTTCTGCAAAGGACATGATTTATTCATTTTTATGGCTGTGCAGTATTCCATGGTGTATATGTACCACATTTATTCTATCCAGTCCATTGTTGATGGAACTTGGGTTGGTTCCATGACTTTGCTTTATGTTGAAAGCAAATTGAAGACATGTGGCAATGCCTCATTGCCCAAGTCTATTGCCACCATTTTTCCAATAGCATGTGCTCACATTATGTCTATGTGTCACATTTTGGAAATTCTCGCAATATTTAAAATATTTTCATCATTATTATATTGTCATAATAGCCATTATGGTGATGTGTGATGCTGATCTTTGATGTAACTATTGTGATGGGAGAGGTACACCATGAACCATGCCCATATAATATGTTGGCACCAGGCCAATCCCCTGTTTCTTTCTCTCTCTTTGGACTTCCCTATTCTCTGACCTGCAACAATATTAAAATTAGTCCAATTACTAACAATATTATGGCCTCTAAATTTTCAAGTGAAAGGAAGAGGTACATGTCTTTCACTTCCAGTCAAAGTTGATTAATGATTTCAAATATATGGTTTGATAGAAGAAATAAAACCTAAAGTTAAATAAATAAGTAGAGTAACTAAAGATTATAATAATCTATTATACATTTAAATACAGGTGAAAGAGAATAACTCAGATAGCTCTACCATAAAGAAAAAAAAATATTTAAGGTCATGGATATTCCAAATACACTGATTTGAGCTTTACAAATTATATGAATATAATAAATATCACATATACTCAAAAAAGAGAAGAAAGCTAGAAATGATCAAGTTTGGTGAGGAAGGCGTGTTAAAAGTTGAGATAGGCCAAAAATAATCCTCTTGCCCCAATTAGTTAGCCAAGTTGTGAATATACAGGAAAAGTTCATGAAGGAAGTTAAAAGTGCTACTCCATTGAACTCACAACTAAGTGAAATAGCCTTATTGCTTATATGAAGAAAGTTTTAGTGGTTTGGATAGAAGATCAAACCAGGTACAACATTCCCTTAAGCTGGAGTCTAATGCAAAGCAAGTTTCCAGCTCTCTTCAATTCTGTGAAGACTGAGAATGATGAAGAAGCTAAAGAAGAAAGTCTGAAGTTAGTAGAGGTTGATTCATGAGGTTTAAGGAAAGAATCTGTTGTCATTACATAAAAGTGCAAGGCGAAACAGCAGATGCTGTTGGGGAAGTTATAGCAAGTTATTTCGATTTAGCTAAGTTAACTGATGAAGGTGGTTACACTAAACAACAGATTATCAATGTAACTGAAACAGTTTTCTATTAGGAAAAGATGTTATCTAGGACTTTTATAGCTAGAGAAGGTAAGTCAATGCCTAACTTTAAAGCTTTGAAGGACAGGCTCACTCTCTAATTAGAGATTAAAGCAGATGGTGACTTTAAGTTGAAGACAATGTTCACTTACCATTTGAAAAACTCTAAGACGATTAAGAATTGTGCTTACTCTATCTGTGCCTTATAAATGGAACAACAAAGTCTGGGTGATCACATAACTGTTTACAGCATGATTTGCTGTGTATTTTTAGTTCACTGTTGTGATCTACTTCTCAGAAAAAGAGATTTCTTTCAAAATATAATTTCTCATTGACCACACAACTGGTCACCCAAGAGCTCTGATGGAGAAGTGTAAGGATACTAATGTTGTTTTCAGGTCTAACACAGCATTCATTCTGTAGCCCATGGGTCAAGAAGTGACTCTAACTTTCAAGTCTTATTATTTAAGAAATACATTTTGTACAACTGTAGCTGCCATAGATAATGATTCTCCTAATGAAACTGGACAAAGTAAATGGGGCACATTCTGTAAAGGATTCAGCATTCTAGACACCACTGAAAACAGTCATGATGCATATGAGAAGGTCAAAATATCAAAATTAACAAGAGTTTGGAATAAGTTGGTTTCAACCCTCACAGATGACTTTGAAGAGTTCAAGACTTAAGTGGAGAAAATAACTACAAACGTGGTGGAAATAGCGGGAGAACTAGAGTTAGAATTGGAACCTGAGGATGTGACTGGAATGTTGATTATCTGTTAGACTTCTCTGCCATGCACTTCCTATAGCCATTTTCTAAAAATTCCCCAGTCTCATTTCACCCACAAAGTCCTCTCTGACAATTCCTGCCATGAGATGACCCCACTATTTTTATACAATAGTCATAAAATGAGGAACAAAGTGCAAATGACCAGAAGTGTTAAGTACCATCTGTAACACTAAAAATATGTTGGTAGTTGCTTTTATAAGGGTCATTGCTTTTCCTTGACCTGCAGTTTTTATTCAGGCTCCACAGCTTAAAAGTCTACTTTGACCACTCAGAACATATTATCATCTCCTAGAAAAGCATTCTTCTTTCCTTTTATACTTCTAAAATTTATCTTACAGACTCAGGAGGTTGACTCTCTGTCTCTTATAAATTCCAATATTCATTACTATCTTAAAAATACTGGAGAACATTTTGATAGAAGCATCTAACCATAAAATCGCCTCGTCTAATCCTCAAGTCTTGTGTTTTTTATAAAGGCATATCCCTTTCTAGCGTCTTTCAGAAATGCTTGAGCAGAAGTCTAAGTAAAGTTAGCCTATGTCTGAAGAAGTGAAACATATGTGAATTTGGAAGTGCACAAAGGAAGGGCTGCAACCAATAATTTAAATGACATGCATAACTTCATTTATTTACTAATTCAATAGTCTAAGTAGAATAACTTCCACATAGTGATTATAGAGGGAGATGAATTATTAGCAGTGATAATGACAGACATATCCTATTTCATTGTTCCGTAATTTTTCTACTTTCTGTAACCACCCAGAAGCAACAAAAAGCACTTTGTTTGCATGCCCTTCTTAGTCCTTTGAATTGTGCTATTTTAAGATCTTTATTGCATTTCCCTTTTATACATCAAAAGGAAATGCAACATGATTACTCAAAACATGCCTACCTAATTTGAAACACTGACATTTTAAAATGTATGGGCAGGAGTTTTGTTCACTGCTTCTTTAATGTTGTTTCTTTCTTGTAATATTTACCATAGACTTATAGTTGGGAATCCAAATAGCCAAGATTGCAGCTTACTTAGCCTAAGCTGATCACAATATATCCCATTACCTTGGTAGAAGTGATTGGTTCCCTGATGAGCACTTCAGTGAGAGGTAGCAACAGGCAATGGAGTTTTTCTGAAATGCTGCAAGAGGGGACACTCTTTTCCACTGGCATTCAATCTGGGAGCATGAGAGGAGATGATTCAGTCACCTGGTCATCACAGTGGAAAATCCAGGAATTCTGGGGTTATATTGTGGAGCCTCAGAACAAAATCAAAATAGGAACAGGAGGGACTGATGAAGAGAAGCAGTCCTGAAAACATTTGAGCCAAAAATCCATCTATGTTGGTAGAGCTACTTCTGAATATTTCTGATACTCCTAAATGTATTTGAACTGGTAAAGTCTCTTTTGTTGTTTTTGATTTACAATCTGAGGAGTTAATTGATAGACAATCCTTAGCTAGAATAGGATTTCTTAAAGTATTGGTCAAAGTGATTTCTGAGGTATTACTCCCAGGAAGTTTCTCATTAAAATAAATTTTCATTGCCAGGCACAGTGGCTCACACTTGTAAACTTAACACTTTGGGAGACCAAGGCAGGAGGATCACTTGAGACAAGCAGTTTGAGATCGGGAGATATATATATATATCTCACCCAGCATATACATATATCAGATATGATGGAACACACCTGTAGTCCCAGCTACTCAGAAGGCTGAGGCAGAGGATCACTTGAGTCCTGTAGTTCAAGGTTACAGTGATCTATGATCATGCCACTGAACTTCAGCCTGGGTGACAGAGCAAGACCCTGCCCTCTAAAAAAATAAAATAGTAAGTTTTCATGGTCAAATACATTTGTACTAAATACATTGTACTAATAACAATACCATATTTTTCTTTTCAAAATGGCATTTTAAGCACTAGATCCTTCCCTAAAATGTTTTGCATTTAGAAGAAAAAGCATCATCATTTATATGGTCTATTAGATTCTGCATCAACTTATTCTTGGTTATTTCTCTGACTTCTCTATCTTGGGCCTCTTGTTTACTACACCCAAACCACACTGGCCTTTTGTCTCCTCCTGTCTTCTGCCTTGAGGCTCTGAATTTGGTGTTCACTCTGTCTGGAATGTCCCTCTTTCTCTGACTAATTCCTCATTCTTGTTTCAGCTTAGATCTCACTCTTTATGGGAGGATTTTCCTAAATCCATCCTCTAATTAAATTAATGCCTCTTATTCATTCTCATGGCATCTTGTTCTTTCTCTTCATAGTACCTTACAATTTACTGTTATCTATGTATTTACATCTTTATTTGTTTAATCTCCATCTTCCTACTACCTTCAAAACCTTGTAAGGACAGAAACCAGGTCTGATTTTGTTGAAGTGTCTTTAAGCAAAGCATAGTGCCATTCCTGGCACATCATAGGAACTAAATATTTATTGCTTGAAAACTATCTATAGCTCTGAAACACCTAGCATAATAAAGAATCTTGTTTAAATTTGGTTAACCCAGAATTTCTCCATTTAAAAAACCCTGGCCAGGCACAGTGGCTCAGCCTATAATCCCAGTATTTTGGGAAGCCGAGGCAAGAGGATTGCCTGAACCTGGGGTCTGAGACCAGAAAAGGCAACTTGGTGAGACCTGGTCTCTACAATAAATCACAATAACTAGCTAGGTGTGGTGGCGTGCATCTGTAGCTCTAGCTACTTGGAAGGCTAAGGCGGAAGGATGCCTAAGCCTAGCAGGTTGAAGCTGCGGTGGCTGTGAGCATGCTACTGCACTCCAGCCTGGGTGACAAGAGTGAGACTTCAACTCAAAAAATAAAATTACATAAATAAATAAATAAATAAAATGCTGAAGTTTTTATGAGTGTTTCACATGTATTTGTATTTCTAGGTACTATTGTTTTATAGTTCACATTTTAAGAAATACTGTTCTACGTTGTTTAAGTCATTTGTCATTTGAGAACTCAAGTCTAAAAGCCTGATTTTATATCTTTATTAGCATTGGGTGAGTCTAAGCAGAGGATCAAATGAGACAAGGCAACAAGCATGCATAAGAACATTCACCTCAGTCATTTTAGGGGACATTATATAGCAAGCATATGTTACTTCTCTTACTCTGTTTTTCAAGGAGATGGTTTAACATATGTGTATTAAAGATCATCAGTATGGAGAGTTGTATAATTTTATACCCTAAAGAATAGTGCATACTCCTGTAGATTACAAAATAACTTAATAATGATTTATTGAACAATATGGTTCTGGCTTTTATTTTTTAGGTACCCCTTAAATTAGAAAATCATAATTAAGTCCATTGTTATGGGGATTATATACTTTGGTGATGATTTTAATCATTTTCTCATCTAAATTTGAAATGTATGTTTTGCCAATATGGATAATTCTGTGTAAGTAAGTGTACTTCGTTAAATATCTCCATGAAGACATGAAGCTGGTACTTGCATTACTTTCCCTCCAAAAATTTGAGCTTAACTTTCTAACTGAGCTCTGCCAAAAAACAGATGAGATGAGTACAGGAATATTTCAAATAACTATATACATCAACAACAAAATCTTCAAGCCCAGGGTCCTAAGTCCAAGCCCAATAGAGTGCAGAAAGCATTGAAAGTGTTCATTATGCTGAGCAGGTGTAGAGTGAACTATTATTTCCTCAACCAAATGAAAGTCTGTCCAAACACAGGATTCTTTCAAAAGCCACAAGCTCCTCACTAACCACATGCAGGAATGACTTGCTCAAGGAAGAGGTGGGAAAATATCATCAGCTAAGGCTTTTACTCATCTAGATCTTTCTCAACTTCATTTTAAACCAATGGATTTCAAACTGAAACTTACCAAGGAACATTATGTTTTCACACTTAAGATTTGCCCAACACCATCTGCTATTGTATCCAAATTTATTGTTAACAGCTGTGGAAATTTAAATGTTTTTCTCTCCTTACTCTACTTTGGATCATAAAACATGCCACTCAACCTTCTGAAACTACTTTAAAAATCTGGACAACAAAAGAGAGGACCTTTTAACTGCATCTGAGAGCAAGACAGAAGACAGAGGCTTTCTCTTGTCCCACAAGAAGCAAACTTTGCTATACTGAAATCTGTTTTGCCTGTAGAGAATTGGCACTGAGATCAGACCCAAAGACTTTTTAAAATTATCTACTTTCAAATTTTCCCAACCCTCCTTGGATTTGAAGTCTCTCTAGTTTCATCTAGGGGAAAGGAAAAATTATTGGAACTACATGACAGCCATCCCTAGCCAAAGGAGAGAGTGAAGGCTTAAAACTGGAACAGAACTGTGGTGGATAATGATTAAGGACCAGTGTTCCACTGGTAATCTTTCTGTGCACACATTATCTTTTCACCTTTTACTAGTTTAAAAACTCTAAATTGGTATCCTTATCTGTTTGGTAGATTGTTAAGCACAGAGCCTGGACTCATAACTAAAGTGCATATGCCATAATGACATTACAAAGTAAAGTGTTACTTAGTAATATATCATTATAGATTAAACACCACTACGAAAGTATACATTCTTTTAACTTGCTACCCATGTGGAAAGCCATGAAACTTATACAAATCTGCTATATTAACTACTAAGCCACTCAGGTAGAAATTGAGAAGTTTTATCACCATTCATTCCATCAACTAATATTTATGGAGTACTCACTTTGTGTCAGGCTTTGTTACAGAGCTATAGACACAGTGAAAAATCAAGACAAACTAAAATTTTTTCCTCTTGCCTTTTCTATTTTAGTAGGGAGTTCGTCAATAAGAAAATGCATAAAAGTATCATATTATATAAAAATAAGTCAGGGTAATATGTGAAGAGATGACAGTTTCCTAATTTAAATAGACTTGAGGGTCAGAAAAGCATCTTTGAGGAAGTGAGAGTGAGAAAGGCACAAAATGAAGGGAGGCAATGAGCCTTGAGAAGGTATAAAGTAAGGTTATTCCAGGCAGAGACAACAATAATTGCAAAGGTTCTGAGTCAGGAACAAGCTGGACATGTTCAAAATGAGCAATAAATTCAATATGGCTGGTGTAAAAAGAACAGAAGGGAGCAAAGCTAGAGATGAGATCAAAGATGTACGCAGCAGCCAAATCAGTCATGGTAAATACTAGGAAAATACCTAATTTGGAGTTGGTTTTTTTTTCCTTGTAATAAGAATTCAAGATAAACTGCAAATGTGGAACTAACAGATTGTTATCTCAGTAAAAAGGAGAAATCTAGACACGCTTTTAACTACCACAGGGTCTGTGAAAGAGCAGGTGATTATATAAGTTAAGTACCAAGGCCAGGCTCTGTGGCTTAGCCTGTAATCTCAGCACTTTGGGAGGCCTAAGCGAGTAGATTGCCTGAGCCCGCGGGTTTGAGACCAGCCCGGGCAACTTGGCGAGACCTTGTCTCTTCAATAAGTCAAAAATTAGCTGGCCGTGGTGCAAGTGCCTGTAGTTCCAGCTACTTGAAAGGCTGAGGTGGAAGGATGGCTGGAGCCCTGCAGGTCGACGCTGGGGTGGCTGTGAGTGTGCCACTGTACTCCAACCTGGGAGACAGAGTGAGACTTCAACTCAAAAATAAAAGAAAAAAAAAAAGGAAGACTTATAAGGTATTTTTTTTTAAATGTGGGGTACAATTCAGGGTCAGGTATACAAATGGTCATTATGGGGGTACCCTTATTGATGAGGCATGCCCCCCCTTCCCTTTCTTGGCAGTTTCCCACTACTGCCAATCCCTTTCTTATAGTATTATGATAATTGCTCAAGGTCTGCTTATGAGTGAGAACATGTGGTACTCAGTTCTTTGTTTATGTGATAGATCACTCAGTATTATAGACTGTGAGTCCATCCAAGTTGCTATGAAGTTCATAATTTTGTACTTCTTTAAGGCTGTGTATTATTCCATGGTGTATATGTATCACATTTTTAAAATCTAGTACTCTTTCGATGGGCAGCAATACCATAAGGTATTAAACTCTAGGAGTGGTATAACAAAATGGTCTAGAGTTATTAGTTGGGAGGTACAAGAATTTGACCAAAGGACATTAGACTCATATATTCCCTGACCTAGGCTCCCGATCTGTTAATTATTAGGAGAAAGAATATAACAGTGGAAAAATGGTAAATTAATGAGCGAGCTTACCAGAAGAGTCCTGAAAATACAAGGTTTGTTTGACTTAGTATTGAACCTAATATGGGAAGGTAAAAATAAATGATCTAGGTTAAGCATATTTATAGTAATATTTCAGACTTGAAAGTCACAGACACCACTACTAGTACCACATACTGAAAATGCTGACAGAAAGGGACCCTTCCATCAAGGTCAAGAGTTGTAGTCTAACTAAATAAATAAAGGGAATCGTCCCAAATGGTCATATCCTCAATGAATGAATTTTTTAAATAAACACACATAAAAAGACAGTAGAGAAACATGTCTGTCTTGACTTCAGTTCTAGATAAACTTTAAAAAATGAACATGAAAATAAAGTCTCCTTGAGAAACTCTAGCCATAGTCACGTGGTCACATGGTTTTGGTATGGAAATTCACACTAATTATGTCATGACCGGGGAACTTCACAAAATCAAATACTTATACTGTCTGTAGAAGTGTATGTTAAAGTCAGTTTTTTTTTAATTCTACAAATAAAGTTGTAAAGAATATATGAGCCCAAAATTAAAGTGACCAAGCATATGAAAAAACAAGCTGCAATTATAGTGAGCATATATACAACTGTGGACTCATACTTGCAAAAACAGTGGAATCATCAATTATAAAATATAAAATAATTTTGTTTAATAAGCTTAAAAATAAAAAAGCAGGATACATAAAAATATACAATAAATTGAGCATATTTGACAAAGGAACCAATTAGAATTTTCATTAAAAACACAACAATCAAAATAATAAATTCTATGAATACATTAACAAGCAGTTTAGGAAAAAGCAACCTGGAGGAAAACCATAGCGTGAACTGGACTAAATTATCTAGAATTCAATGAAGAGAGTCAAGAAGAGGAAAAATTCAATGAAGAAAAATGGAAAAAATTAGTGACATGAAGGGTCTAATAGTTAGATAAAATAAATTATAGAGGGAGCAAACTACAGAATGGAGAATAAGCAATAGTTTGAAGGTATATTGCCTTATTATTTTCCAGAACAAATAAGACACTAATTCTCAGATATAAGAAGACCAATGAATACCAAGAATAATAATTTTTAAATAATTATACCTAAGCATATCAGAATCAAATGCAGTATACCATAAACACAGAAATCAAAAGCAATAAAGAAGAAAACATATATTACCAACAAAGAAAAACAGTGGTGATATTGACAGCAGACTTTTCAACATCAACAGTGAAATCTAAAGAACAACGCAGTAATGCATTTAAATGTGAAGAAAAAAACTGTCATTTATAATTCTATATAGTAAAACCATCTTTTAGAAATGAGATCAAAGTAAAGACAACTTTAGACAAACAAAAACAGAGGTTTTTTTACACAAACATTCTGAATAAAGTAACTTCTAAAAAATATACTTAATGACAAAAATCTGTGATTTAAGATAAATTGCAAGCAATTTTTTTTAACATATGGGAAAATATAATTTAATAGATGTTTTTGTAAAGTTAAAAATAATGAAATATTCATAGGATTAAAAATTTAAGATTGAAATAACTGAAGTATATATCATTACCTGAAGTGAATGAATGGAGTTAAACTACTCTAAGGAGTTCATATTATTCAGGAGAAGAAGAAAGGTGTTCATTAGCCTTAAAATTTATTAGGTTAATTGAGTATTTTAAGTTTCAGGTATAACAAATGAAAATATAGTTTATATCTTTCAAACTATCAAAAAAATATGAGATGGCAAGGTAAGAAAATACCAAATAATCCTAAAACAGGCAAGAAAGAAAAATATTAGAGTAAAAGTGAGAAAATAGGAAGTAGAATATAAGATAGTTGAAATTAGATTAAATATATAAATAATCACAATATATTTAAATGAAATTATTTTTTCTTGAAAAAAATTATTGCTTGACTCGATAAATAATAATCTGTATGTACTGTTTATAAGAGACAAAGGCTAAAAATTTTAAAGAAGCATATTTACATATACTATGTAGATACAAATCAAAACAAGGCTAGTTTAGCTATATTAATAACATAGAAAATAAATTTTAAAGAAAAAAGCAGCATTAGTGTTTTTTATCTTTAGGGTTGTCACATATTGAAGGAATATGTAACAATTCTACACTTGGATGCACTGGTGATGAAGCTCAAATGTAAGGAGTAAATATTGGAATACTACATAAGAATTGAAAAATTATCTGTGAATTTGGAAATTTAATACTTCTCTCTTGGTATTGATACATCAAGCAGAAAAACAATATTGTTAAAACTACAGAAAATTTGAATAACACAATTAACAAGATTAATTGGAAGGATATGTGCAGAACACTGCACTGAACCATTGCAAAATATATATATATTTTTGCCAGCATAAACAAATATATATAAAAATTCATGACACACAAGCCCATATAGCATCTCATAACAAATTTTCAACACCTATGTACAGACATATTTGTCAATTCAAAAACCAGTTTTAAGAATCAAAAGCAATGAGATAAACTTTTAAAAATATTTACATTTATGTGTCAAAAAATAAATAATATTGAAAAAAATTTTAAAGTACTCAAAAATGGTCATCATTCCTTGATACAAAATGATATAATTAGAGATGTGGCAAAGACATTTAAAAAAACTTTTAGGCAACATATCAAGATTTTAGCTGAAATAAACAAATTCTTAGATTTAAAAAATACCGATATTGTAATAAAAATAGAACGCTGAGTAATTCTATGACAACTTAAATACCAGTGATTTAAATGTTTCTTACAAACACTGTCTCTATAGTCTTAATATTTGATTCATATTATTGCCATCAAAAAAGTATGTATTTTTATAAACAGAGAAACATAATCTCCTGTACTGTATAGCAAGACTATAAAATAAATTAACTTTAGAAAGATTAAAAAGGAATAAATAACATTGTCCTTCTTTTTAGATTCTGTGATTATCTACATAGAAAACTTCAAATTCTAATGGATGAATTATTATGGGAATTCATTGAAAACTTTAACAAGATTGAGTATAACAAATACACAATCACAAATACAAATGCACACAATAAAAAATACAACTGTCCATTGTATTTTTTTAATATTAGAGAGAAACTGCTAGACAATAAATATTTTTAAAACCATTTTGGCAATGAAAAACAAAGCACCTATGAATAAATCCAGTAAATAATGTGTAAGAGTATTCTGGAAAAAAAAATCTATCAAAATTTTTAAACATAATTTAAGAAAGTCCTAAATAAATGGAAAGACAACGTAATCATAGAATAGGACACATGGCTTAAAGATACCAATTTCAATTCTACTTAATCTGTAAATTCACATAAAATCCAATTAAGGTTCCAATGGGATATTTTTTATAAATATAAAATTTGTTTAAAGAATTAAAGAGCTATGAAGAACTAAAATATTACTGAACAGTTAGCTAGGGGAAATTATTTAATAAATGACTTGACTTGCAAAATGTTAAATGTTAGGCCAAATGTTAATGAGATTATTATCAAAAGGGTATTCTCTTTTACTATTGGTGTGTGTATAAACAGCGTCAACTTCTTTGAAAAGCAATTTGGTCTTACCTAGCATTGTTGAAATAAAATTGTATTAATGCTGCAATCGCTGTTTTACTCCTAAACGGTATACTCCAGACAACTCCCACATTTACACATAATTACACAGAACATAAATGTTCACAACAGTATTGTTCATATGATTTAAAATACTGCTGACAACCCAAAAGTCTATCTAGAGGAGAAATAATTTTCAAAGCAGAAATTCATACAATAAAATATTATACGAGTAAAAATGAATATAACTAATCTATACACACCAATGTGAGTAAACCACAAAAACATTAAGAGCAAATCAAGCAAATCACAGAAGAACAAATATACTGCAATTTATGTATGTAAAGTTGAAACACAGGCAAATCTAAATATCAAACTCTTCTGAGATATATATGTATGTGGGAAAACAATATGAAAGGCAAGGGAATGATTAATACAAAAGCAATTATTACCTCTGGTGGACAGGAGGGAATCGGGAACAGAGAGGAACTCAGAGATGTTCTATTTCTTAGGGTTCTAGTTCTTAAGCTGGCTGTCGGGTCCATAAATATTCATTTTATTATTGTCATGTGTGTATTCAGGTACATCATATTCACTTCTGTATGCACGATATATTTTATTTTTTAATTGAAGTCTGTGCATTTAAGGTATGGTATATTTTATGAATTAAAAAAAAATGGGTTGAGAGTTCACTCCGTTCTCAGCTTGGCAATGTTGAAGTAGAGTAGCCAGACATCATTAGGGTCTTTGTTGGAGCAAGCATTAGGTCAGAAACAAGGAAGACATTTATAAATTTAAAAATGGTAATACTTCAGGAATGAGGGTCCTTCAGGAATGAGAAATCTAATCATTGAACAAACAAGAGTATATAGGTTATGAGTACAAAATTGACAAAGAGTTTTATCTTCGTCAATCCTGAAAACATGAGAAAATTGAACACTGATTAAACTAGAAGAAAAATGTTTTAGACCCTTCAGACTTTAGTGGAAGGGGACTGTATTCAGAAATTATTATTCCTGGAAAAGGACTGTATTCAGTAATTATTATTTTGTTTCTAGTCTGCAGTACATAACGGACTGCAATGGCCTCAAGAAATGTAAGATAAATGTGCAAATGTAATAAAATCAGGAACAAATTATTTTTCACATTAAGTTATATAATTATTCCAGGCTTTCTAAATCACCAAATCCTTCATCTTTTAAAGCAAACTCCATAGGACAACCTGTATTTGAAAAAATAAGTCTACGTAGGCCACTCTGAATTCTGATATTCTTGTACAGAGCTATAATTAGCAATGTACTACATTGCTCCTTAAGTATGTTCTGAAATTATTAACGCATACTCCGGGAAGCTAAATTTCTTCCAGGAAGCTCTTAAGTTCAGAAAAGGAAAACCTTTCTTCTTTTTCTACAACAACTATAAAATAAGACTAGTATTTCCTGCCTTCCTCAAGAAATGGTAGTAATTGATTGCTGAGATGTTTAAAAGGGACTCTATGGTTCTGTGGAATAAAGGACAAGTAAAAGTATTGTTATAGTTGGACATTTTTTTCCTCTAATGAACTCTTCAGAATTTTTTGGTTGATATCATTCCAACATTTATAAATTAGGAAGAAATGTGTGTTGTCTCCCAAAGGGCAGTTGAACTTTGTTCAGAATGCTTAAGAAAACATCCGGTGGGATGTTTGCTGATAGAGCTATGTCAACTCATCCTCAAGATTCCCCTTCTAAAACAGTACAACAGTTATAAGTCCAAATGCCATGAATATTTTAGTATCACTGAGATCTCATCTCCTAGTGGCCACAGAGCCATTCTAACCAGCTATTGCTGTAGGCTGGACATGTTGTTTATTCAAGAACTAACTGAAGGTTAAAGGATAATATGAACCTGTAAGTATTAGGGTTAGGTGCAGGTTAGAACAAAACACGAGAGACATTTTTAGCAAATAAAGGGTGTGTGTGTGTGTGTGTGTGTGTGTGTGTGTGTGTGTGTGTGTGAGAGAGAGAGAGAGAGAGAGAGAGAGAGATTGAGAGAGAGAGAGAGAGAGAGAGAGAGATTGAGAGAGAGATTTTCCTCCATTGAAAAGCATTAATCACTGAACAGTTAATAAATAAAAATGTCTAAGAAGATCTTTACAAACAAGAGCTGAGCCATAGAATATTATAGTATTTATCAGCTGATATGATGCTATTATATGAGCCAGAGACTCTGTCCCTTCCTTTCCTTATGTCTTGTCCCCCCACAGGATTGCAGTAAGCAAGCATATTTCTGACTGAAAGACCCAGAGACAGGAGCAAAGGTCATGAATGTGTGACTCTACACAGACAGGAATTTAGAAGAAGATTGCTCAGATAGTTCTTCTGTTCTTTTGATCTCTTAATCAAATTATATTTTAAAAGTTATATAGTTTCAGGCATTCTAAAAACAGTCTTGATTTATGTTTCTTGATTTAATTTCTTTTAGCAAATACTACTGAGAGCCCATTATGTGCAAGTCTTCAACTGGAGACAAACCACAGTCTTAAACTATCACCAAATTTAAATATAAATCTGAAAAATGAAATATAAATCAGAAAATTGAATTGATTGATCTATTCTTTAATAGGTTTTTATTACCTCCTACATGCTCAGCACTAGGCTGCATAGTGGAGGATGTAGTCATTACCCACATGGACCTTATAATCTAGTGGGCTGAGTAATTGTTATCATCACACACATGTATAATTAGTAACTACAAGTGCTAAGAAAACTACAGCAAAGAATGAATAGCAAGTGGATCTTTGATCTGAGCTGGATATCAGTGAAGGCTTCCAAAGGAAGTGATGGTTTACCTTATATCTGAGGATAAATCAAATTTAGTTTGGCAAGTGGTTGAAGATAAACGGATGTATGAAAACAGTTCCAACCATTTAAATATTTTTCAAAATTCAAAAGCAAGACAAATTTTATATCTTGGGAGAGCTTTTAAAATATATTCACTTGTCACTCATCCTTGCAAACTGAATTGAATGGTCTGTGCTCTGGGCTGAGAAAGATGGATTGCAGAACCTCCAAGCACTGGCTCTGTCTCTGGTCTAACTATAACCCTAGGCCAGGTCAGCTGCTGGCTACATGGAGTGACGTGTGAAACTTTGTAAGACCAGATGCACTCAAATATCATGACACATCTTAACTTCCTATTTTACATTTCTGATGGCCAGAAATTTCTACTATAAATCTGATAGATTATACAACTTCAGTAAAGGTAGGGCACTGTCTCTATAACACCACTTGTCATATATTTCAGTACCTTGCCTGATCTAGCATGTGTCTCCTTTCAATTTCCAGCTCCATCTCGTTTCTCTCTTCCATTCTAGTGTAGTCACACCACTCTAGTCTCTTTGTCCCTCTAACATACCACATTCCTTCTCACCTCAGAAGACACTCTTCTGTCTCTCCTTCATTCCTTTATTTTTCCACTTCATTGGTATTTCTAATTTCTCTCTCAATACATTTATCAATCATGTCTTTGTCAAGAAATCTTTCCCTGACCCTCTCACTCTGTACTCCATTAGCATCTTGTACTTCCATTGCTTGTCATATATTACCATTGAAATAATTAATAGTTGATAATAAATAAATAATTGACTAGTTATGTAAGGCCTGTATTTGTTGCTAGAATAAGTAATTGCACAGAAGCAAGGTTATGTTAATTTTATTCCTGACCTTTCTTTATGTGCTAGAAGACAGTTAGGGGTGTGCAATGGAGAAAGACAGAGAAAGAGAAAGAAAATACATTCGTGGCCCATGACCCTTTGCCCACTACCCTCCTTTAAAAACTACTCCTTGTCATTCCAAGTCGTTTCAGTGGGACTGGCTTCACAGCTGGGCATGTGGCCCAATCCTATCCATACCATGGTCATCATGATTTATTCAGGGACAGGCATGTGGCTAAAACTGGGACAATTAATGTTCTTTCTCAGTTTTCTTTTCTTAGAGCTTTTAAACAAGATGGTCTTGTCTCCTCTGAAATCGCAAGATGAAAGGAAAATGCAAATCAAGAGATTTGTGGTCATTTTCATTTGTCACATGGAATAAGTCATCAGCTACAAAAAATAATCAGGCCAAAACTCAAAATATAGCAAATGGAGACATGGACCTAGTGAGTGAACAGTGTTAAGAGCAAGAGACTTTACCACATCCTCTGACCCCTGATCCAGCCTTGTTTGAGGGCATGACTTCCTACCCATGGCGTTTTCAGTGACACAAATCAATCCATTTGCTCTAAATTTAAGTGAACTTATGTTGAGTTTCTGTTACTTGGGGAAGGAACTGACAAATACAGGAGTAGATGGTCTGTTTAAACAAAAATTGAACACTTTAGTTAGTATAAATTAATATTTTGTTCTCACAACACCCCAAGGACCAAAAGTAGTGTTCAGCAAACAAAAGGCATGCGGTAAAGCCGGGCTCGGTGGCTCAGCCTGTAATCCCGCGCCTTTGGGAGGCTGAGGTGAGTGGATTGCCTGAGCCCGTGGGTTCGAGACCCGCCTGGGCAGGCAAAACCTCATCTCTACAATAAATCAAAAAATTAACCGGGTGTGGTAGTGCGCGCCTGTAGTTCCAGCTACTCGGAAGGCTGAGGCAGAAGGATCGCTGGAGCCCAGCAGGTCGAGGCTGCGGTGGCCGGGAGCGGCCACTGCACTCCAGTCTGGGTGACAAGAGTTAGACTCCAACCCAAAAAAAAAAAAAAAAAAAGAAATAAAGCCTGGAACCAGGATTTATTA
>CAUYQG010208371.1:0-28615 GCA_963574415.1 Tarsius wallacei
GGATAAATTTTAAAATATTTTAAACTAAATGAAATTACAATCTATTAAAATGTGTGGGATGCAGAGAAATCAGTGCTTAGAGTCAGTTAGGAAAGAAAATAGAATCATATAGAATTCTCAATTAAAATCACAAAAAATAAAAAGTAGAAAATGCAGAAATGGAGATGAAAACAAGGGCAACAAATAGAAAAAAACAACAAATGTGGTAGATATGAATCTATACTGTATAATATACAGCTGTATTAATAATCATTCTGAAAGTCAAGAATCTGAATGCATCAATTGAATGAGATGTGAGACGGCATCAAAAAACAAGACCCAACTATATGCTGTCTAGAAGAAGCCCATTTTAAATAAAAAGACACACACAGATTAAAAGTTAACAGATGGAGAAAAAAATGCCATGCTATTACTAATAAAAAGAAAACAGGAGTTGCTATATTAATTTCATGCAAAGCAGATTTCAAAGCAAAGAAAATGTTCAGGGGTATAGAAGAGCATTAGACAACGGTAAAGGGTCAATTCTCCAAGAAGACATAACAATTCTTAAGGTATATGCGCTTAACAGCAGAGCATCAAAAAACATGTGTAGCAAAAGATGATAAAACTGCAAGAAAAAGGATTTAAATCTACTATCATAGTTAGACACTTCAGCACTTTTCTATCAGTTATAGACAATTTCACCAGGCCAAAAATTAGTAAGGACACAATTGAACTCTATCAAGCAACTGAATATAATTGACATTTGTAGTCTACTTCTTCCAACAGTGAGAGAATACACAATCTTCTCAAGTTCACATAGAACACTTACTAATATAGACTACACTCTGGGCCATAAAACATACCTTAACAAATTAAAAAAAATAAAAACACACAATGTCTGCTTTCAAACAATGATAGAATCAGTCACATAAAGACAGTTGAAAAATCCCCAAATATGTGGCGATCAGACAACACAATTCTGAATATTACATGGGTCAAACAGTAAAACTAAGGATAAATTTTAAAATATTTTAAACTAAATGAAATTACAATCTATTAAAATGTGTGGGATGCAGAGAAATCAGTGCTTAGAGGGAAATTTATAGCATTCAATGTATATATTAGAAGAGAAAAAGTATCTAAACTCAATGATCTAAGTTTTCACCTAGGAAGCTAGAAAAAGAAAAGCAAATTAAATTCAAAGTAATCAAAAGAAAGAGATAATAAAAATTAGAACAGGAATAAATTAAATTAAAAATAGTGTATCAATAAAGTTAAATCAAAAGCTGTTTGTTTTAAAAGATTAATAATATAGATAAACATCTAGCCAGGCTATGCAACAAAAAAAGAAAGGAAGAACATAAATTACTAACATTAGAAATGAAATAGGAGCATCATTACAAATTTCATGGATATTAAAAGGATAACAAAGTAACATTATTAACACTCTATGCCTACAAACTTGTTAACCTAGGTAAAAAATGGACCAACTCCTTGAAAGACACAGTCTGCCAAAACCCACACAAGAAGAAATAGACAATCTGAATAAACCTTTATCTATTAAAGAAATTGAATCAATAATTAATAACCTCCAAAACAGAAAGCTGCAAGCCTAGATAATTTCACTGGTAATTTCTACCAAACATTTAAGAAAGAATTATATCAATTTTCTACAATCTCTTTCAAAGAATACAAGCAGAGGAAATACTTTCTAACTCATTCCATGAGGCCAGCATGACCATAATACCAAAACCAGACAGACATTGCAAGAAAAGAAAACTGCAGACCAATTTTTGTCATAAATATAGATGCAAAAATCTTCAACAAAATATTGGCAAATTGAGTCCAACAAGGCATAAAAATAATTATACAGCAAAACCAAATTGTATTTATCTCAGGTATGTAAGATTTGTTCAACATTCAAATACTAATTAATATAATTCATCACATCAACAGGCTAAGAAAGAAAAATTACATAATCATATCAATCGATGCAAAAAAAGCATTTGGCAAAATCCACACATATTCAAAATAAAAATTCTCAAGAAACTAGGAATAGATAGGAAATTCCTCAACTTGATTTAAAAAATCTACAAAAACCTGTAGCTAACATTATGCTTAATTGTAAGAACCAGAAATTTTCCCACAATGATTAGGAATAAGTTAAAGATGTACTCTTTCACCTCTCTTTTCAACATTTTACTGGAATTTCTAACTAATGAAAAAGCTTAAGAAAAGGAAATAGAAGATATATAGATTGAGAAGGAAGAAATTAAACTTAGTTTACATATGACAATTATTTATGAGGAAAATCAAAAGCAGTGACAAAAATACTGATGAAACTAATAAGCAATTATAGAAAGCTTGTAAGATACAAGAAAAATACACAAGAGTTAATTGCTTTCCCATATATTAGCAGTGAACAAATGGAATTTGAAATTAAAAGCGTGACACCATTTTCATTAGGACTCCCAAAAATATAAAACTTAAGTATAAATCTAACAAATACGTACACTATCCATATGAGGAAAACTACAAAGTTCTGATAAATGAAATCAAAGAACTAAATAAGTGGAGAGAGAGTCTGTGTTTGTGGATAGGAAGACTCAATATTGTCAAAATGGCAGTTGTTCCCAACTTGATCTACAGATTCAACGCAGTTCCAGCTAAAATCTCAGAAAGTTATTTTGTGGATATCAATAAACTAATTCTAAAGTTTTCACGAAGAGGCAAATAACTCAAAATAGCAACATAAGACTGAAGAAGAACAAAATCAGAGTACTAATACCATCTGACTCCAAGACTTATTCTAAAGCCGCAATAGTCAAGAGTAGTATTGGCAAAGGAATAGAAAATAGCTTAATGGAACAGAATAGAAAGTCCAGAAACAGACCACACAAATATAGTGAACTGACCTTTAACAAAGGAGCAAAGGCAATACAATGGAGCAAAGATGATCCTTTCAAGAAATGATGCTAGAACACTTGGACAACTGCATGCAGAAATATAAATCTAAGCACAGATCTTCCTATACAGCAGAAGCTATGTAGGAAATCTCTCCTTTCTCCTCAAATTTTCTGTGAACTTTATACTGCTATTTAAAAAAGACAAAAAATTGTACACAAATGTTCAGAGCAGACGATTCATAATAGTAAAAAAATGTTAATTAACTCAAAATGAATCATAGACCTAAATGTAAAATTCAAAGCTATAAAACTTCTAGAAGAAAACATAGGAGAAAACCTAGACTACCATGGGTATAGCAATGACTTTTTAGATGCAACACCAACAGCATAATCCATGAAAAAAATAAATGACAAGATGAACTTCATGGAAATTAAATTTTCTGCTCTGCGAAAGAAAATGTCAAGAGAATGAGAAGACAAACCACAGAGTGGTAGAAAATATTTGCAAAAGATACATCTGACAAAGGACTGTTGAACAAAATATACTAGAAAAATTTAAAACTCAGCAATAAGGAAAAAAGACCCATTTTTAAAATGGGCCAAAGACCTTAACAGACATCTCACCAAAGAAGATATGCAGATGGCCAATATGAATATGAAAAGATGCTCCACATCACATGTTTTCAGAGAAATGTGAATCAAAACAATATGTTAACACTACACATCTATTAGAATGGTTAAAATCCAAAACACTGACAACACCAAATACCAGTAAGGATATGAGACAACAGGAAATCTCATTCATTGCTGGTGAAAACACGAAATGGTACAACCACTTTGGAAGACGGTTTGGCAGCGTCTTATAAAATTAAACATATTCTTACCATACATTCCTTGATATTTACTTAAGTTGAAAACTCATCTCCATACAAAAACCTGCACGAAGGTATTTATAACCGCATTATTTAGAATTGCAAAACTTGGAAGCTACCAAGATGTCCCTCAGTAAGAAAATGAATCAATTGTGATACAGACAATTGATTATTATTCAGCACTAAAAAGAAATGCGCTGTCAGGCCATGAAAAAGCATGGAGAAAGCCTAAGAGCATATCATTAAGTGAAAGAAAACAATCTCAAAAGGCTTCATACTGTATGATTCCAACTATATGACATTCTAGAAAGGTAAAACTATGGCGACAATGAAAAGATCAGTGGTTTCAAGGGATTGGAGTGGTTGGATGAATAGGGGGAACACAGGATTTTTAGAGCTGTAAAAATACTCTATATGACACTGTAATGACGACTACATGTCATTAAACATTTGTCGAAACCTATAGAATGTATAACACCAGAGCAAACCGTAATGTAAACAAACTGTGGACTACATGATTATGATGTGAACTTACATAGTTCATCAAACGTAACAAATAGACCATTGTGGTGGGGGATTATTAATAATATGGAAAGGTATCCATGTGTGGGAGTAAAAGCCTATTGGAAATCTCTGTTCCTGTCTCTCAATTTTTCTGTAAAGCTTAAGCTGCTCTAAAAAATAAAGACAAAAAAATTACGCACAAATGTTCACAGCAGATTATTCATAATGGTAAAAATTAAAATAACATAAACGTCCATTAACTAATGAATAGATAACCAAAACTCGGTATATCCATACATTAAAATATTATTCAACAATAAAAAGAAATACATTTCTGATATATGCTACAACATGGAGGGACCTCTGAAACATTATGATAAGTAATACAAGTCAGAAACAAAAGGCCACAAATTTTGATTCTATATATATGATACATCTGGAATAGACAAATCTAAAGGGAAATAAAGCAGTCACTGCTTGGGTCTACAAGGAAGAAAGAAAGGAAAGTGACTACTTAGGGGTACACTGTTTCTTTTTAGAGCAATTAAAATGTTCTGGAATTAAATAATGTTCATAGTTTTACAACTCCGATAATATACTAAAAGCTGTTGAACTGCACACTTAAAAATGCAAATTTATGCCATGTGAATCATACTTCAATAAAGCTGTTATTTTTAAATGTCCATTAAACAAAGAATCATGAAGCCTGGATTCTAATCATGATGCTGCCATATCTTTATAATATGACTCCAGACAAGTCTTTATCCTTTCTGGCCTTGGGCTATTCATCTGTGGCATGAAAAGTATGTATAAATGCCCTTGTGCTTCTGAAAATTTATGGTTCTGTACCCCTATCACTTCTTTATGAAACAGTCCTTTGCTGAACTGTCTAAAAGTGGCCCCTCCCTACTCTGAACTCTAACACCCTTAACTACATCATGTATTGCTACTATTTGTGCTTTGCCTTATCTCCTTTACTAGAAATGTGAGTCACTTGAGGAAGGACTAGAGACTGTCTTGTATATGGCAGGGACTCAATGAGTTTTTATATGACTAAAACATGAAGTTATTTATATTTAGTAAACACTGCATGAAACAGAGCAATCAAGTCAAAAAATCAATATTTTTTCTGGTTCTTATGTTACCAAATATGTTAACATATTTGTAATTTTCCCTAAATCCAACACATATTTAATGTTAATTTTGGCATAAAAGAATTGTAAACTTTATGTAGAGTTGAAAACACCATATTAACCCTTGTTATCCCATACAGATAAGCTTCTATGCTATTTTATAATAGATTGCCTGTTATACTATGGCAGCTTCACTGATGTTGATATTAAACATGCCGAAAATAATCCAAAATGGAAAGAAATAAAATGTTTGAGTCGATGTTATTTAATTATAATTAATCAAGTCTTTAGTATTACATTAGGCGTCCTGAACCACATTGTTTTTTATTATAAAATCTTCCAATAAGAGACCTTAGTACAGTACAGTACACTATTATTAAATCTGCATTGAGAGGTTAGGCCACTGTTTTCCTGTAATCATTATTGAGTTTGCAAATTTTTAAAAAATAGAAAATTATACAGGCTTTGCTGCTGTATATAACTTTCCATAGTGTGGGTTTGATAAGCTGAAATTTTTAGACAAAGAATGAAGTTGAGTACAAATGTAATCAACTGCTTTCTTACTTCTTTTTAAAAAAACAAAAGACAATTATCTGAAAACTAATATTCAATCTTAAGTTCTTTCCTTCACTGATGAACTACATTATTTAACTCAAAAACATTTATCCCTTATTAATAAAAATACAAAGGGAAAAATTATGAAAAACTAGTCCTAACCTGCTAATATTTAACTATAACCTCATAATCTCACCACATTCCCTTTTATTGTGCATAATTACTAGTTCTGAATACCTGAATCCTTTCCTAAGTATAGAGTTCAGAAAAATTATTTGTAATTGATAAGAACAAACTAAAGCAGGATCAAAACACTTAAGAGCCTATGCAAATTTAAATTCTAGATACTTAAGTGGTAACATCTGAGAACATTTTTTATTCTACTCCACACTTTGCACAAGATGTACCTGAAAATCATGTTTTATATTATTGGAGTTGGATTCAGTTAAGTATCCACATATCTTAAATGTACTGATTTAGAGCTCCCACATAGAATTATTATTTTTCCTATTGGGCATGATGTTTTCTATCTTGTGTTGTCATTGTAAATTTGTATTTAATGAATGTTCATTGAGTACTAATTATTCTGCTGGTGCAGATAGTAACAACACACATACAAAATAGGATTTATTGAGTGTTTATTATAGCACTAAACACTATACTAAATTATTTATAGTCTTATCTCAATCAACCCTAAGAGCAAGTCTATGATGTGGTAGTTTACTCTTATCATCCACATTTTGTAGATGAGAATATTGAGATTTAATGACACAAATTAATTTGCCCAAAGAAATATAGCTAATAAGTGGTTTAGCTCCATGATGGACATGGAGTGGGGGTACATATATTTTTTAAAATACCCAGATGTGCTCAAAAAACTTACAATGAAGGGAGGTTGTCAGAAAAGGGACGAAATAGTAGACCATCTCTATGTTAAAAGTGGTGATTCACAGTTGAATACAAAACTAATAAACCTAAAGGTTACAATGTAAAACATTAGTGTTATGGTACATGGTGTGTGTTAGGATTCTCCAGGGAAACAGAATCAATAGGATGGATATATATATAACGAGAGAGATATTTATTTTAAAAATGAGCTCATGTGATTATGGAAACCCAGGAAAGAGTTGCAGTGCAAATCTAGAGGCCATCTGCTGGCAGAATTCCTTCTTACACAGGGGATTTTAGTCTTCACTTTATTAAGACCTTTAACTGATTGGATGAGGCCCACCCACATTATAAGGAGAACTCTGCTTTACTCAAAGTCCACTGCTTTAAATATTAATCTTATCAAAAAAAAAAAAAAAACCATCCTCACAGAAACATTCAAAATAACATCAAATATCCAGGAATAGTGGACAAGCCAATTTGGCACATAAAATTAACCACCACAGGGTACTTAAAATATATATATGAAAACTCATAGCTTAAATATTATGTCCTGTGGTAGAAAGTCTTACAGACTTGTCTCCCCTAGTAGAGCTAAACCCCTTGATTTGAGGACAGAATTATTGTTACTGTTGTATTCATAGAGTATCAAAATGAGGGAGGCCAGGATCAGGGTAAATAGAAAGTTTTCAGGAACTCTTGTTGAATTGAATTGAACAGGCTTGGCTTGAATTGGATTATATTCAGTTTCTGATGTTTAGAAACCTCTAAAAAGGAAAATATGTCCAGGATAATTAAGTGCCAAGGATAAGTGCAGTGGTTTGGGAAATTATATCTCTGTAAGCTCCCTTGGTTTCTTAAATAGTAGCAAAAGTCATGTATTCGTTGTATATTGTTGCATAACAAACCTACCAGCTGAAACCAACACACATTTATTATCTCACTGTTTCTATGGGTCAGGAATTCAACTCACAGTGTAGCTGGGTGCCCCACTCCAGGGTCTCTCACAAGACTGCAGTGAAGGATCCTCCAGAACTGGAATTTTAACTGAGGATTGGCTGGAGAAGAATCGTTCTCAGCTCATGTAGCTTTTAACAGGATTCATTTCCTTGCAGGCTGTTAGACTCTTGGCCTCAACTCTTTGCTGTCTGTTGGCCAGAGGCTGCCCTCAGCCCTTTACCAGGTAGGCCTCTTCATTTGGTAGCTGTCTTTATCAAAGTCAGCAAGGGAGACAGTCAATATAAAAAGGCTACTAGCAATATAGATGTCACAATATTATACAATAATGGAAATGACATCCAATCACCTTTGCCATAGTTCATTGTTTAATAGCAAGTTACAAGTCCCACTTACATTCGAGGGGAGGTGATTACACTGCAGTATGACTACAAAGGGATGGAGATAATTGAGGCTTTCTTGGAGTTTGTTCATACAACTCACTCTTAGAATTAGACTTGGGGTTTGGTTTTCAGAAATCTTGCCTGCCACCAAGGGAAAGAAGGATTTTTTTCAGAGCAATCATAAAAGCTTTCAGGTCCTTCAAGGATACCTAAATGAATCACTTCTCAGGACTTGTCAGTCAGAGATGAGATCAGATGAGCCACCCCTTCTCAAGGAGAAACACAGAGCATGATCCAACCACCTCAATCCAACTGTCAGGAAGATTTCTGTGCTTTCCCCTATTCCCAGACACCATCCTGTGCAGAAAGATCAGTCTCAATAGAAAACTGAAAGCTCAGACATGAAGTTTGCAAGTATTTTTTCCCATTCTGTGGGTTGTCTCCCTGCTTGCTTGATGGTTTCTTTTGCTTTGCAGAAGTTTTTCAGTTTGATGAGGTCCCATTTATCTATCTTATCTCTTATGGCATGGGCTTTTGGGGTTTTGATCAGGAATTGGTTGCCTATTCTGGTTTCCGTAAGGGTTTCTCCTGCATTTTCTAAGATTCCTAAAGTTTGGGGGTTCACATTTAAGTCTTTGATCCATTTGGAGTTGATTTTTGTCTATGGTGATAGGTAGGGGACCTGTTTCATTCTTCTTCATGTGGTCAGTCAGTTTTCCCAGCACCATTTACTGAGCAGATTCCCTCTCCCTAGTGGTTGTTGTTGGGGGCTTTGTCAAAGATGAGTTGGTTGAAAATTGAGGTTTTGCTTCTGGAATCTCTATCCTGTTCCTTTGGTCTATGTGCCTGTTCTTGTACCAATACCAGGTTGTTTTGATCATTATAGCCTTATAGTAAAGTTTAAAGTCCAGAAATGTTATATCTTCCACTTTGTTTCTTTTGCAAAGGATTGTTTTGGCTATTTGTGGTCGTTTATGTTTCCAAATGAATTTCTGAATTATTTCCAGATCTGAGAAGAATGATATTGGTAATTTAATGGGTATTGCATTGAATCTGTAGATTGCCTTTGGTAGGACAGACATCTTAATGTTGATTCTTATAATCTATGAGCATGGAATATTTTTCCATTTGTTTATGTCATATTTGACTTCTTTGAGCAGTGTTTTGTAGTTTTCACTGTAAAGATCTTTCACTTCTCTGGTTAGGAAGATGATGAGGTATTTCATTTTTTTATGGTTATTGTGAATGGGATTGTGTTTTTTATTTGTTTCTCTTCCTGTTTGTTTTTGGTGTATAAGAATCCAGGATCTACAAGGAACTCAAATGTGCTGAAATGAAAAAAAATAAACAGCTCCATTAAAAAATGGGCAAAAGATATGAATAGACACTTCTCAAAAGAAGACATACGAGCTGCCAACCAACACAAGAAAAAAATGTTCAGCCTCACTAATCAGCAGAGAAATGCAAATCAAAACCACATTGAGATACCACCTAACTCCAGTAAGATTGACCATCATTGATAAAACAAAAAACAACAGATGCTGGTGAGAATGGGGAGAAAAGGGAATGCTTCTACGCTATTGGTAGGAATGCAAACTAGTTCAAACTCCATAGAAAACAGTGTGGTGATCCCTTAAAGAACTAGAAATTGACCTTCCATATGATCCAGCAATCCTCCTTTTGAGAATATATCTGGAGGAACTTAAATCACTCTGCAATAAAGGTACCTGCACATACATGTTTATTGCAGCACTATTTGCAATAGCAAAAACATGGAACCAACTCAGCTGCCCATCGAAACTGAACTGGATTTTTTAAAATGTGGTACATATGCATGATGGAATATTATGCAATCATAAAGAAAAACAAAATTATTGACTTTGCAGCAACATGAATGGATTTAGAGTCTATCATACTCAGTGATTTATCACAGAAACAAAAGCACTGAGTACCATATGTTCTCACTTATAAGTGGACCCTGAACATTGACCATAGTACTCTAAGAAAGGGATTGGCAGTAGCTGAAAATTGCCAGGGGAGGGAGGGGAGCACGTACCATCAAGAAGGGTACCTGATCTCAAACCAGGAGAAGCGGGGACCAAAGGGAGGCCCAAATGTTACCTGTACAATGACCATTTGTATACCTAATCCTGAATTGTACCCCACATCTATAAAATGAAATTTTAAAAAATTAAAAATAAAATCAAAACTGAATGTTCAATTTTCTAAAGATTTAATTGAAAGAAATTGTTTAAACTAGGAAAATATTAATTATTAGTATTTAGCAAGTTTAAGTCTTGGTTTATTGATCAGTTGGAGTGTATATGGCATATATGTGCATGCATGCATACATGTGTTTGTGTTTGTGTGTGGGGGGGTGTTTTGTTTGCTACTCTGTTTCTCTTACTTTGCTGGAGCATGAGGTACGCAGGAGGGAGAGACTAGCATGGTTATAGGAAATGAAGACCTAGTGCAGAATGAGCAAACTTCCAGCTTTGTAAAATTAGAACTGCCTGTACCTCTAAATAATTAAGTAGTCACCTATAGGCAGTAGACTGCCACTGTGTCAAATCACCAATGCATATTTATACAGAAAGACAGGCAAAGAGATTATGACATTGTCTATTAAAAACCAGAGCTAAATGTTTGTATTACCTAGGAGTGGGCTAGGGAGCCATCTCCCTCAGTCATACACTGCAGGATTAATACAAATAATAGCATTTATTGAACACTTACTATGCACCAAGAAACAGTCTTTCTGGTATTTTCCCCCCAACTTTTAGTTAGAAAATGTTCAAGTCTACAGAAAAATTGAAAAAAAATAACACAACAAACTTACATATACTGTTCACATTGATTTACCAGTTATTAGCATCCTGCTACATTTGTCTTATAGATATCTCTTTCTGTATACAGTTATGTATATATAAAGTACATATACATTTTTTAAAACCTAATATATATATTGTGTACACACACACACACACACACACACACACACACACACACTTTTTTGGTTTAACTATCTGAAAGTAGGTTGAATGATACTTTTTATATTTCTTGCAATAAGTTGCCCAAATTTGCAAAACTGGCCATTGAATGTTCTGTGCTTGAAACCTTGACAGTCCAACTTGGAGCCTATAGTCGTAATGACTGCTATTCTAATTCAGTTAGGAAAAGGAGAGAGATGTGGAGATCGTGTGATACACAGGCATAGTCAGGATGAAAACAGCACCAGAGTTTATGGGGGAGGGGAGCAGAATTAAAGACCATAGAGATAGGAGTGGTGAGAGAAGATAATTTTTATAAGAAGAGGTGCCATAATGAACATTTTTTATACCTAATCCTGAATTGTACCCCACATTTTAAAATAAAAATTTTTTTTAAATAAAAAAATTTTAAAAAAGAAGAGGTGACTATCAAATGAGGAATGCCACTAAAACAAAATCGCTCACTTTTTTCCTTTTATCTCAGGTAAAAAAATATTTATTTTAGAATTCTTGGTGTTTCAGAGTATAAACCTCCAAAGGGCAGAAAGAATGTTCTGTGTGCTTTGGGGGGAAGATGACGGCTGAGACAGTCAGACTATGCGAGTCCCAATGTGAGTGAGTAAGTGTGTGGAAAATTTTGTGTGCATGCTGGTGAGCAAGTGGGCATGTGAGAGCCTGACTGAGTAAGGGCTAGGGAGCTGGCAGCCAGGGCTCTCCTGGTGCAGTGGCTGGTGCCACAGCTGCTGGGCTTGAACCCTAGCGATTCCCAGACTCAGAAGCTGAGTGCCATTTTCTTTCTTTCTTTCTCTCTTTTTTAAAAATCAACAAAACCTTCCCTGGGAAGAAAATGCTGGGAGAGACTGTCTAAGTGGGGGCTCGAGAGCAAGTGGCCAGGCCCCTGGTGCAATAGCTGGTGCTGCAGCTTCTCTCTCTGCTTGGTCCCTGGCACTTTCGAGGTTGCAGAAGCCTAGTGCCATTTTTTTTTAATGGACAGAAGGTTTTCTGTGAAAAGCGGTGGGGAGAGACTGTCACCCCAGGCTCCAGGCTTTGCCTCACCACTTCAGCGCCTGGCAAGGCACTTGCAGCAGGGACTGCGGAGGGAGTCCAGAGGCAAAGGCCCATGGAAGAGGACAAGAGAAGCACCCCACCACCATCTTGAAGGTGGGACAGGAAAGTGCTACAACTTGCTCACTATGGAGCAACAGACCTGATCTCTGTGACTGATGGATTGACCATGATCAGGGATTGATCATGATTCAGAGGGAATATCCTGAAAGCACAAACTTCAGAGGGACCCGATGAACGCTGAATTCTGGGTGCCCCATCCCCTACCCTGATCCAGCCACGACACAAAGGATGTGACCAGAAAAGGACAAGGAAGAACTACAAAAAGATCAGTGGTGCGTCCAGACCCAAACCCCTTCCTCTCCAGCAATCCTCTGAACATCAGACCCACATAGCTGGGCCACAACTGAGAGGGACAAACCCAGGCGAAGCCTGGATGTCAGTCACAGTAGAAGAACTCCATTCCAGGATAGGCCTGGCTGGGGCACCCCGCGCGAGTAAATGCTTGGGGAAGAGACAACCCTACACCTCCCCATGGGAGGAGATCTCCCTGACCATACAAGAGTAGGAGGGGAAGACTGCAGCCCCACCCACCTCCACTGCCCCTCTTTCTTCCCTGCTTCGGACACTGAGGAGAGAGTGAAAGAGGTGGCTTTGCAGGGGAGCCTGATTAGGGGAACAATTACAGAGCCTGCCATAAGAGGGCAGGGTTTTTTTAATTTTTAATATTTTTTTAATATTTTAGAATTCTTTGACTTTTTTTTGTTAGTTCATCTATTTTAAAAATATTTTTCCTTCGTGCATGAATGTGTATGTGAGGGTTTGATCTGCATGCCCCCCCCAAATTTTTTTTTTCTTTTTCAGTTTCTTCTTTTATTTGTGGTTTTCTGTTTATGTGTGTATATGAATGATTGAGCATTCATCTTTCAATTTTGTTGTTGTTATTATTTATTTTTGCTCTTTTATTCTTCTTGGGGTTTTTTGTTTTCTTTTTTATAATTTAAGGTATGTGTCAATATATGTGTGAGGGTTTGATCTAAATTCCTTTTTTCCCCCTAGTCTTTCTGTTTTTCTTCTCTATTCACTTTGTGCTAGGCATGTGTGTATTTGGTGTTCCTGGTTTTTTGTTGATGTTGTTTGTTTTGTTATACTTTGTTGTTATTCCAGTTTGTTTTGGGGTGTGTTTGTATGTCTGAGTCTGTGTATGTTCAGTTGTTTTTTCCATTGGTTTCTGCTTTGCACCATCATATAGAGTGCTGGTGGGGAGTGGGTCTCAAGGAACACATACCACAATAAGTGAACATTGTAATTTGCAAGTAGTTTCTGAATCCTAGTGCCCCATCCCCTACTCTAGTCAAATTTCAAAAACTACAAGAGACAACAAAGCTTCCCATCCACTGTTTTATTTCAAAATAGAACAAATCCAGAGCTCAGATCAGGGAAGAATAGAGGATTGAGCAAACATCAGAAGGGAAAGCCTCTCCCACTGATGCTGAATAACAGAAATAAAGAGAAAAACAAGAGATAGGTCACAAATGAGGAAAAACCAGAGGAAGACCACAGGCAATTTCAAGTGTACCAAGGCAAAACTCCTGAAAAATTAGACCTTGGTGCCCACACAATGGACATCACCAACAACTGGCCTCAGAATATGACAAGGATTAGGGAATGGATGGAAAGAGTAAATAAGACTCAAGAAAGACAAGAGGCAACACTGAAAGAACTTGTAACAGATTTTGGCAAAAAAAAAAATTTGGGGGGGGCATGCAGATCAAACCCTCACACATATATTGACACACACCTTAAACTATAAAAATGAATTTTAAAAAAACCCAGAAGAACAAAAGAGTAAAACCCAACAACAAAATCGAAATATGAACACTCAATCATTCACTACACACATAAACAGAAAACGACAAATAAAAAAAAAGAAAAACAGAAAAGTAAAAAATTGGGGGGTATGCAGATCAAACCTTCACATACACATTCATGCACAAAGGTAAAATATTTTTAAAAATAGATGAACAGTCAAAAAAATTTTAAACTAAAAAGTAATTGAAAATTAAAACAAAACAAAAAACCGGCCTTCTTGTTGCAGACTCTATAATTGTCCCTCTAACCAGGTCTCTCCTGCAAAGTCACCTCTTTCACTCTCTCCTCAGGGAATGAAGCAGGGAAGGAGGAAGAACAGTGGAGGTGGGTGGGGCTGCAGTCCGCCCCCCACTCTCCTATGGCCAGGGAGATCTCCTCCCATGGGGAGGTGCAGGATTGTCTCTTTCTCAGGTATGTACTCACAGGGCATGCCCCAGCCAGGCCTATCCTGGAATGGAATTCTCTTATTGCAGCTGACATCCAGGTTCCTCCAGGTTTGTCTCTCTCAGTTGTGGCCCAGCTATGTGGGTCTGACATTCAGAGGATTGCTGGTAAAGAGGGGGTTTGGGTCAGCCCCCTATTCACCACTGATTTCTTTGGAAGCCTTCCTTGTCCTTTTCTGACCACACCCTTTGTGTTGCGGCTGGATCAGGGTAGGGGGTGGGGTGCCTGGAACTCAGCACTTGTCAGGTCCCTCTGAGATTTGTGCTTTCAGGATATTCCTTCTGGGTCACAATCAGTCCCTGAGTAATTGATTCACCAGTCACAGAGATTAAGTCTGTCGCTCCGTGGTGAGCAAGTCGGAGCACTTTCCTGCCCCACCTTCAAGATGGTGGTGGGGGTGTCTCTCTTGTCCTCTTCCATGGGACTTTACCTCCGGATTCCCTCCACAGCCCCTGCTGCCAGTGCCCTGTCAGGCACTGAAGTGGTGAGACAAAGCCTGGAGGCGGTAGTCTCTCCTGCCAATGGTGAGGGAGAGCCTGGGGCAACAGTCTCTCCCACATGCTTTTTCACAGGAAAACTTCTGTCCATTTTTCTAAAAATGGCACTTGGCTTCTGCAACCTCAGAAGAGCCAGGGACCAAGCAGAGAAGTTGCAGCACCAGCTATTGCACCAGGGACCTGACCACTTGTTCTCAAGCCCCCACTTAGTCTCTCCCAACATTTTTTCCCAGGGAGGGTTTTGTTGATTTAAAAAAAAAGAAAATGGGGCTTGGCTTTTGCATATTGCAAATCGCTAGGATCCAAGACCAGCAGTTGCGGCACCAGCCGCTGCACCAGGAGAAACCTGGACACTAGCTTCCTAGTCCTCACTCAGTTGGCCACTCACATGCCCACTCACTCACCAGCACATACACAAAATTTTCCCTACACTCATTCACTCACACCGGGACTCACATAGTCTGACTGGTTCGGCCACCGTCTTCCCCCGCCTCAGATTTCCTTCTTTTTAAAAAGCATAATAGTAATTTATTGTATATCACATTTTCTTTATCCATTCATCCACTGATGAACACTTAAGTTGAATCCATATCTTGGCTATTGTGAATAATGCTGCAATGAATATGGAGATGCAGATATCTCTTTCACATACTGATTTTATCACCTTTGACTATAGGTCTAGTAGCAGGATTGCTGGCTAGTATGATAGCTTTATTTTTAATTTTTTGAGGCACCTTCATACTATTTTCCATGATGACTGTACTAATTAACATGACCACCAACAAAATGCAAGTATTTCCTTTTCTCTACATCCTCTCCAACACTTGTTATCTTTCATCTTTTTGATAATTAAACATTCTAATAGGTGTAAGGTGACACCGCATTTTAGTTTTAATTTGCATTTTCCTGATAATTAGTGATACTGAGCACTTTTTCATGTATCTGTTGGCCATTTGTATGTCTTCTTTTGAGAAATATCTATGCAAGTCCTTTGTACATTTTTTAATTGCGGTATTTGTTGTCTTTGAGTTGTTTGAGTTCCTTGTATATTTTGGATATTAGCCCCTTATCTGATGCATGGTTTACAAATATTTTCTCTTATATCATAAGTTTTCCTATCACTGTTGATCGTTTCCTTGGATGTGCAGAAGCTTTTTAGTTTGATATAATTGCATTTGTCTATTTTTGTTCCTGTTACCTGTGCTTTTTGGCTCATATAAAAAAAAAAAATTATTGCCCAGACCAATGTCATGGAGCTTTCCATTATGGTTTCTTTTAGTCGTTTTATAGTTTCACAGCTCACGTTTAAGTCATTAATACATATTGAGATGCTTTTTTTACATGGTGTAAGAAAATAATCTAGTTTCATTTTTTTGCATATGGATACTCAGTTGTCCCCAAACCACTTATTGAATTGACTGTTCATCCCCCATTGTGTGTTCTTGGGATCTTTGTTGAAAATCAATTGATCATAAATGTGTGGATTTATTTCTGGGCTCTTCGGTATGTTCCAGTAGTTTATGTGTTCATTTTTATGTCAATACCATGCTTTATTATTTAGTATAATTAAGTTGTAGTTTATTTTGAAGGCAAGTAGTGTGATGCCTCCAGATGTGTTCTTTTTTGTCAGGATTACTTTTGCTATTTTGAATCTTTTGTGGTTTCATGTGAATTGCAGATTTTTTTTTTTTTTTTATTTCTATGAAATGTGTCATTGCAGCCGGGCTCGGTGGCTCAACCTGTAATCCCGCACCTTTGGGAGGCTGAGGTGAGTGGATTGCCTGAGCCCGTGGGTTCGAGACCCGCCTGGGCAACTTAGCGAGACCTCATCTCTACTATAAATCATAAAATTAGCTGGGCGTGGTAGGGCGCGCCTGTAGTTCCCAGCTGCTTGGAAGGCGGAGGCAGAAGGATCGCCGGAGCCCAGCAGGTCGAGGCTGCGGTGGCCGGGAGCGGCCACTGCACTCCAGTCTGTGTGACACAGTGAGACTCCAACTCAGAAAAAAAAAAAAAAAGAAATGTGTCATTACAATTTTGATAGAAATTGCATTGAATCTTTAGGTAGCTTTGGGTAATATCATAATTTTAACGATATTAATTCTTCCAATCCATGAATATGAACTCTTTCCCATTTCATTCATGAATATGTCAGAGTTTTCAATGTATAAGTTTTTCAACTCTTTGGTTAATTTTAGTTCTAAGTTTTTTTTTTTAGTAGTTATAGTAAATGGATTTTTTAAAAACTTTTTTTTGAGGCTAGTGTATTGTTAGTATATAAAAGTGCCACTCATTTTTGTGTGTGTTATTGTTGTTCTAATGAGAACGCTTAGCTGATAAAAAGCCACTTTAATGCTAATTCTAATTCTTAATATTATTACATAACAAAACTTGTAATGTAAAATAGTTAATTACGTCCTGAGTTTTGTCTTACAATCTCAACTTATTTTTTATTTGAAAATATTTATTTATTAATGTTTCATCTGCTTTATTTTTCTAAAAATATCATTCATTAGTCTTTTCCAAAATTTGACCCCCAGAGTAAATTTTTCCTTAATGGTGCTTATATTTAATTTCTGTCTCATAGTCTATTCTCTATCTTTTAACTTCAAGATCAGATCCAAAACATGGAAGAATCCACCAAGCATAATGGCTTCCATCTGTAAACCTAGTTTCTCAGGAGGCTGAGGCAGTAGAATTGCTTGAGCCAGGAGTTTGATCCAGCCTGGGTGACACAGACCCCCATCTCTAAAAGCAACTAAACCAAAGAAGCAACCAAAAAATGTAGAATAATCATTTAATGTCTTTATTTCCTTTTATAAAACAAAAGATATTATAGGAGACCTTTTGGGAATGGAATGTAACTTAGAATATAACTTTGTTCAAAAACTTAAGTCAAAGAAAAAAAAAGGCACATTTAATGACACCCTAGCCTCACACTGTTAATAAATCTTCCTGAAAAGTTATTTTAATTATTTTTATCTCATTATTCCTAAGATTGTAATAAAATTACATTTAAAATGTAATAAATACAATTGTTGTAGTAATTGAGTGAAAATGTAACTACTATACAATAATAGCTAACTTAAAGATGTTTAAGTGCTCCAAGAAAACAGCTTTCAAAGCTTTATGTCAAACACTATTCAAAGGTAAATAAGAACTAACAATGATAAGGTTTTGATGAGGCGAAATGATATAAGGGAGAGTATCAGATCAAGAAGTCAGCTAATGAGCTCGACCTTCAACCTATATCTTCTCCACAATAATTGTTGTGAAGGTTTCTACTTCTGCTGCTCTTTGGTCAACTCAAGACTCCTGGGAATTTTATATCCAATGATAGATGTTTTTGTCTGTCTGCAGTTGGAATGCAGAACAGAGAACTGAGAAAGTTTAAGTCTAATTCACGTCTACTTTCCCCCTTATAATGTAGTTAATATTACCTAAAATAATTTCAAAGGGTGATAACCTAGGACATTTGCAGACACTTTAGATCAACAAATCTTGATCTACGTGAAACAAAATAAACTTATCTTTGACAGAATTTGAATCTTTTAGAAAAATATCCTATGCTGTTTGAGGTCATAGATCTCTTTGCTAGTCTGATAAAATCTGTAGGTCCTAAGTACAAATGTCCACAAAATTAAACACGTTTCAGTGAGCGTTTCTAGATACCCAAAACCTACAATGCACAGACTATGTGTTGAGAACAGCAGAGAATGGAAAAGAAATAAGTGGTTAACATTAATATCTTTGATATTTAATTTATGAATATTTTTTCTTGAAATACATCTTTTTTCTTAGGATATATTTTGTGTACGGGTCATAATTTGTCTAGATAAAAATTTCTTTAGAAAACATGGCCCAAGTATAAGTCTCACTTATTTCTATCACAGAAACAGGCCTTAGACTAATCCTGCTGGGAGATTTCCTATCTGGGAAACTGAAGTCCTGTCCCATAGGATTTTGTTTTTGTTGCTGTTTTTATTTTTATTTTTATTTCTTTTACCATTTAATTTCTTCTGGTGAAAAACTAAGTATAATCCAGAGTTGTAAAGTGGGGAGCTTGTAGTTATTTTTAAAAATGAACAAAACAAGTCTTTATCTATAAGAGTAAAGAAGAAAAATCATATAACTGTTCCGGTAGATACAAACAAGTATTTTATTATATCCCATATTTATTCATTATTCAAAAAACCTCTCAGCAAACCAGGAACAAGTGAAAAAAAAACTAAAAAATCTACAGCTAACATTATATTTAATGATGAACTGTTAAAATATTTATACTGAATGTTTAAAATTTTTCATTTTAAAATTAAAATTTAGGAATTAGACAAGATAAACATGTATACCATTTATATTCCATTCAACATTGCATGTGTGGGCCTCACTAAGGAAATAAGGAGACAAAAGTAAAAGAAATAAAAGACATGACCATGAGAAAAAACAACTATCTTCATTCATAGATAGTATGATTATATATGTACAATGACAAAAGGAATCTGTACAACAAACAAACAAACTCCCCCCTAGATCCAGTAAGTGAATTCATCCAAGTCTCAGGGCACATGATCCAATACAGTCATGCATTGCTTAACAACCGGGATATGTTCTGAGAAATGCCATTGGTTGGTGAGTGAGCATGGACTTACACAAACCTAGGTAATATAGGCCACTGCACACTTAGGCTATGTGGTATAAACTATTCCTCCTAGGCTACAAACCTGTGCCGAATGTTACTGGACTGAATACTGTAGGGAATTGTAACACAATGATATGTATTTGTATATGTAAACATTTCTAAACATAGGTGAGATACAAAAATACAATATTGCAATTATCTGGGACAACTTGGGTATATGTGGCCTGACATTGACCAAAGTATGACACATGACTGTACAAAAATCAGTTGTATTTCCATATAGGAGGAACAAACAGAACATATAATCTTTAAAAAAAAATTCATTTAGAATAGCACCAAAAGCAAATAAATACAATGTCTAGGAATAAATTGGGCACAAGATATAAAAGTACAAATCATTGTTGAGAAGGTTTAATATTGTTGGAAGTTTCAATAGTATAATTCCTAAACAATTCATAATGCAATTAGGATCAAAACCCCATTCTAGGAGGTCTCTCAGGAAGAGGCAGCAGAGGTCAGCTGCTCCCAGCACCTGGCACCTGGCCCAGGCCACCAACCACGGCAGTGATCCAGGCACTGGCAGAGGGAACCGGGAGAAGGGCAGAGCAAGGAAATCTGGAGCTGTGTCCCACTGTCAGTGAGGAGACACCGACTGCTGCCATTTTCTTTGTCCCAGAATGGGCAGAGACCTGTATTTAGCCCCCCGCCCCCAGCTCTGTTCAGCCTCCAATCTGGGATCCAGAGGCCATCTCAGCAGCCCTCTGGGATCCACCATTGGTGATCCAGAGAGGAAATTTCAGCAGCAGACAGAGACACAGAGGCCCCACACCCACGCTGGACCAGGCACAGAGCATCGGATCTGAGTGGGCAGCAGCAGCAGATAAGTTGGGTGAGTGGGGATCTGATTCACCCTCCTCCTGCAGTACATGGGGCTAAGAGCTACCTGATCAGGCTGCACTAAGAGCAGAGAGGACACTTTGGGAGGCCAAGGCGAGAGGATTGCCTGAGTCCACGGTTCAAAACCAGCCTGAGAACATGGTGAGACCTCTTCTCTACAATAAAAATTAAAAAATTAGCTGAGTGCGTGCCTGTAGTTCAGGCTACTTGGAAGGCTGAAGTGGAAGGGTCACCTGAGCCCATCAGGTCAATGCTGGGGTGTCCTGAGTGTGCCACTGCACTCCAGCCTGGGCAGCGGAGTGGGACTCCAACTAAAACAAAACAAAACAAAAAACAGAGCAGAGGAGAGGGGCTGAAGATCAGAGCCGCTCCATACCGCAGCAGTGGCCAGAAGTGGCAGTGCCAGGGGTTTGAGACCAGGCTGGGCAACATGGCAGGACCTCATCTCTACAATAAATCAAAATTAAGCCGGGCGTGGTGGAGCACACCTGTAGTTCTGGCTACTTGGAAGGCTGAAGCAGAAGGATTTCCAGAGCCCAGCGGGTAGACACTGAGGTGGGTGTGAGCATGCCACTGTGCTCCAGCCTGGGCGATGAAGTGAGAGTCCAACTCAAAAAAAAGAAGTGGCAGTGGTGCTTGAGACAGGAACCTAAAGTTCCAAAAATGGCCACAGAGGGAGCTCTTTTTTTTTCTCTATTTTTATGTATGTTTTAGTGCTTGTTTTGTTGTTGATTTTTTTTTTTTTGGTATTTTTTTTTAGTTTTCTGTTTGTGTATGGGTATTTTTGAGAACAAGTGCATCATTGGGGTTTTTTTGTTTGTTTGCATGCTTGCTTGTATATTTTTGCTTTTTCCTATTTTTTTGTTTGTTTCTTTGATTATTCATTAGTTGTTGTGTCTGTCTGCTTTCTTTCTCCTTCTCCTCTGCCTTCATCTTACTTTAGTCTCCCTACTTCTTTTTTTCTGTGCTTCCACTTTTACTTATCTCATTTTGCTCACAGGGAGCATACATACACCCCACTGCATGGACAGATTTTAAGGAGGTAGGAAGTGGTTTCCAGGGGGCCCACACACCTGTCAATGGATACTGTGATCTGCAAATAGCTTCTGAATCACAGCTCCCCCCATCACATCATAATCAAATCTCAAAACTGCAAAAAGCATAGCCCCCCATCCCAAGTCAGGCATCAAAACTGAACAAATCCAGAGGATCTACATGAGGAAGAAGAGGGGATTGAGCAAACAGAAGTAAATGGGTTCCCCCATCACTGAACAATGGAATTAAAGAAAGGGGGGAAAGAAGAGGAAAACCATCACAAATGAAGAAGAGTCAAAGAAAGAACACAGGTCTCATACTGAAGGCTCCTGGGAAGACAGCACCTGAGAATACAGACTTTGGACCTCAAACTATGAAGAGCCCCCATAACGATTAGTCCCAAACCACAAACCCAGAGATCAAGATATTAATAGAGAGAATGAATGGAAATGAGGAGCGCTAAGAGGAAAGAATGAAGGAATTAATACCAGAGATGACA
This sequence comes from Tarsius wallacei, assembly GCA_963574415.1. Classification (NCBI taxonomy): domain Eukaryota; kingdom Metazoa; phylum Chordata; class Mammalia; order Primates; family Tarsiidae; genus Tarsius; species Tarsius wallacei. The sequence continues at coordinate 22,116 of CAUYQG010208371.1, forward strand.
CCAATAAAGAATACAGTAAACAAAATAAATAACAAACTGACAAGCATGGAAAGCAGAATTAAAGAAGCAAAAGAAGGAATCTCAGAGCTTGAGGATCAAAATATGGAACTAACCCAAATGTTAAAAACATAGAAAAGAAGCTAAAAAGATGGAACAAAGCATCCAAGAGATGTGCAATTATATCAATAGGCCAAGCATATGATTAATTGGCATTCCTGACACAGATAAAGAAACAGAGACCATCCTGGGGCAAACATTCCATGAAATTATCCAAGAAAACTTCCTTCATCTCATCAGAGACATGACCATTAAAACACAAGAGATTCAAAGAACTCCTGCAAGACATCAGATGAGAAGATCAACTCCTAGACACATAGTAATCTACTTACAAAAAGTAGGTATAAAAGAAAAAAATCCTAGAGGCAGCAAGAGAGAAAGGTCAGACTACCTATTGGGGAAGACCAATTAGAATAGCAGCAGACTTAGCTACATAAACACTACAGGCTAGAAGAGAATGGAGTACAATTTTCAAAGTTCTCAAAAATAAACAATTCTAGCCAAGAATTTCCTACCCAGCTAAGCTAAGCTTCATCAGCAATGGAGAATTAGAATCTTTCCCAGAAATTCAATCCCTAAGAGTTTATGCCACCTGCAGACCAGCTCTACATGAAACACTTAAGAAAGTATTAAACATAGAAGAAAAAAAGAATGACCACACTTTTCTCAAGAATACGGGGAAAAGATTGAAAACACACATATATCAATCCCCAAATCAAAAGAAAACCAACAAACAAATAAACAAACAACAACAAACCCCATAAGGACCTCATGACAGGGACAAACTCTCACGTCTCAATAATTAACCTGACCATGAATAGACTATATGCACCACTGAAAAGACACAGAATGGCAAACAGGATAAAAAGAAAATGATGCGACAATACGCTGTCTTCAGCAGACTTATCACATCAGAATGGACAATCAGACTCAAAGTAAGAGGATGGAAAACAATGTTTCAGGCAAATGAAACACAAAAGAAAGCAGAAGTTGCAATCTTAATATCAAATAGAATATCCTTTTAGTTATCAAAAATTTGAAAAGATACAGAAGGTCACTACATAATGATAAAAATTTCAATCCATCAACAAGAAATATCCATGCTAAACATATAGGCACCCAACATAGGAGCACCAACCTGTACAAACCAGCTTCTAGGTAAACCAAAAAAAAAAAAGACATGGGCTCAAACACTATCAAAGCTGGGGACTTAAATACTCCACTAACAACCCTAGATAGATTATCCAAACAAAAAAATCAAAAAGAGATCTGGAATCTAAACTTGACACTTGACCAGATGAACTTAATATATACCTACAGAACATTCCACCCAATAACCATGGAATATACATTCTACTCATCACCACATGGAACTTTCTCTAAAATCAACCACAACCTCGGACATAAATCAAGCATAAACAACTTCCATAAAATTAAAATATAACCATGCACCTTCTCAGACCACAGTGGAATAAAAATAAATATTAACATCTACAAAGCTACCCCAAACCCACAAAGACATGGACACTAAATAGCATGATGCTGAACAACTCATGGGTCAACAAAGAAATCAAAGCAGAAATTAAAAGACTTCTGGAAACAAATGAAAATAAGGACACATCTTACCAAAACCTCTGGGATACCATGAAAGGAGTACTGAGAGGACAAGTCACTTCTTTATGAACACACATCAAGAAAATGGAAAGATCACAAGTTAATAGCTTAACAAATCACCTAAGGGAGCTGGAAAGACAAGACCACCAAAACCCTAACTTCAGCAGAAGAATCCATATCACTAAAGTAAAAGTCCAAATACAGGACATAGAATATAAAAATATCATAGAAAAAAAATCAATGAAATAAAAAGCTGGTTCTTTGAAAGGATAAACAAGATTGACAGATCTCTAGCCAGAATTACCAAGAAAAAGAGAGAAAAAACTCAAATAAACACAATCAGAAATGCAAAGGATCACATCACAACAGACCCTGAAGACATACAAAAAATTATCAGAGATTACTATGCACACCTGTATGGAAACACACTCGAAAACCTAAATGAAATGGGGGATTTTCTGACATCACACAACCTGCCAAGGTTGAAGCAAGAAGAAATCGAGACATTAAATAGATGATAACAACCCAGGAAATAGACTCCATCATAAGAAAACTATCCGTCTGAAACTATCCGTATCAGACGGCTTTCCAGTGGAGTTCTACAAAATATACAAGGATGAGCTGATACCAATCCTACTGAAAGTATTGCCAGCAATCGAGAAAGACAAAACCATCCCCAAATAATTTTATGAAGCTAACATCACACTGATACCCAAACCAGGTAAAGATCCAACAAAGAAAGAGTTACAGGCCAATATCCCTGATGAACACAGATGCAAAAATACTCAACAAGATTCTAGCAAATCGCATCCAGCAACACATCTCAATAATCATCCACCATGAACAAGTAGGCTTCATCTCTGGGATGCAGGGCTGGTTCAGTATCTGCAAGACCATAATTGTAATTGAATACATCAACAGATATAAAAATAGTAATCACAAGATTATATCATTAGACGCAGAAAAAGCTTTTGATAACATCCAGCATCCCTTCTTGATAAAAACCCTTGAACACCAAAGCATAGAAAGAACATACTTCAAAATAGTAGGAGTCATCTATGATAAACCCACAGCCAACATATTGCTAAATAGACAAGCATTGGAATAATTTCTCCTAAAAACCAGAACAAGACAAGGTTGCCCACTTTCACCTCTCTTGTTCAACATAGTGTTGGAAGTCCTAGCAAGAGCACTCAGACAAGAGAAGGAAGTCAGGGTATCCAAATAGGAAAAGAGGTAGTCAAGCTATCTCTCTTTGCTAATGATATAATTCTATACCTTGAAAATCCAAGAGAATCTGTCAAAAACCTTCTTACACTGATAAAGCACTTTGGCAAAGTATCAGGGTACAAAGTAACTGTGCAAAAGACACTTGCGTTCTTATACCCCAAAACAAACAGGCAGAGAACCAAATAAAAAGCCCAATCCCATTCACAATAGCCACATACATACACACACACACGCACACACACACACACACACGCAAATAAATACCTTGGCATCTTCTTAACCAAAGAAGTGAAAGAACTTTACAATTAAAACTACAAAATATTGCTCAAAGAAATTAAAAATAACACGAACAAATGGAAAAATATTCCATGCTCATGGATGGGAAGAATCAACATTGTTAAGATGTCCATCCGACCCAAGGTAATTCACAGATTTAATGCAATACCCATTAAATTACCAGCATCATTCTTCTCAGAAGTGGAAGCAACAATACAGAAATTCATATGGAATCATAACTGACCACAAATAGCCAAAGAAAAAGCAAAAGAAACAAAGCAGGAGGTATCACACTTCCAGACTTTAAACTTTACAATAAGGCTACAGAAATCAAAACAGCATGGTATTGATACAAGAACAGGCCTATGGAACAATGGAACAGGATAGAGATTTCAGAAGCAAAACTTCAGTTTCTCAACCAACTCATCTTCAACAAAGCCTCCGATAACAACGACTGGGGAGAGGAGAACTTATTCAGTAAAAGGTGCTGGGAAAACTGGCTGACCACATGCAGATTAATACAAGACCCCTACCTAAAATAAAAAATACCTAAAATACCTACCTAAAATCAAAATACCCCTACACAAAAATCAACTCTAAATGTATCAAAGACCTCAACATAAAACCTCAAAGTTTAAGAACCTTAGAAAATGAGGGAGACGCCCTTATGGAAACTGGAACTGGCAACCATTTCCTGATCAAATCCCCAATCCCCATGCCGTAAGAGATAAGATAGACAAGTGGGACCTCATCACACTGAAAAGCTTCTGCAACACCCAAGACACCATCAGGAGCGTGGGGAGACAACCCACAGAGTGGGGAAAAGATATTTGCCAACTGTATATCTAACAAAGGCCTAGCATTTAGGATGTACAAGGAACTCAAACATGCTGAAAAGAAAAAAACAGCCATATTAAAAGTGGACAAAAGATATGAATAGATACTTCTCAAAAGAAGACATACAAGTCGGCAACAGATACATGAAAAAATGCTCAGCCTCACTAATCACCAAAGAAATGCAAATTAAAACCACACTGAGAGACCATCTAGCTCTAGTCAGAATGCCCATCATCAATAACTCAAAAAACAACAGATGCTGGAGAGGATGCAGGGGAAAAGGGAACACTTCTACACTGTTGGTAGGAGTATGAACTAACACAACCTTGTGGAAAACAGTGTGGCGATTCCTAAAAGATCTAAAAATCGACCTCCCATACCACCCAGCAATCCCCCTTCTGGGACTATACCCGGAGGAACTCAAATCATTCTATAAACAGGATACCTGCACGTGCAGGTTTATTGCAGCACTATTCACAAGAGCAAAAACATGAAACAAACCATGCTGCCCACTAAAAGTAGACTGATACAAAACTGTGGTACATATACACGATGGAATATTACACAACCATAAAGAAGAACAAAATTATGAACTTCTCAGCAACTTGGATGGATTTAGAGTCTGTAATACTCAGTGATCTATCACAGAAACAAAGAACTGAGTACCACAAGTTCTGATTCATAAGTGTATCCTGAAAAATTATGATACTACAAGAAAGGGATTAGCAGTAGTGGAAAACTGCCAGGGTCGGAAGGGGTAATAATTGTATAGGGGGTAATAACCTCAGCAATAATTGTACCTGACCTCAAACCAGACGAAGTGGAGACCAAAGTGAGGCCCACACTTTACCTGTACAATGACCATTTGTATACCTAACCCTGAATTGTACCCTACATCTTTAAATTAAAAATTTTAAAAAGGAACAAAATACCAGCAAGCTTATTTGTAGATACTAACAAGCTAATGCCAAAGTCCATGTGAAAAATCTACGGAGCTCCATTTGTCAAAACAATTTTGAAAAAGAAAAACAAAGTGGGAAAACTTGTGCTACCTGATTGCGATACTTTATAGTTATAGTGATCAGTACAATGTGGCATAAGAATAGATCATGGATAAATACATAGATCAATGCAACAGAACAGAAATGAAAAAGAAGCATAAAAATGTTTTTTGACAAAGCTACTTGTAATTCAATAGAGAAAGAAGACCCTTTTGGATGATTGTCACTGGACCACCGAATATTGAAAGCAAGACAAAGAAAAAACAATAGAAACTTCATTCATACCTAAAACCAGACACAAAACTAATCTTAGATGGTTTAGTTACACCTAACTGTAAAAATCTAAAAAAATGTAGGGACAGCCTCTTCGGGTCCCCTCCTGCTGTGGGAGCTTTTCTGTCCTCTCAATAAATCCTGCTTTCTCAAAAAAAAAAAAGTATATTTTTATAAGAAAACATAGGAACATAACTTGGTATCCTGAAGATAGATATCCTAGACAGACACAAATACCACTAATTATAAAATTAAAAATAAAAATTAGATTTCATCAAAATTAAAAACCACTGTTATTCAAAAGATACCATGAAGAAAATGAAAAAGCAACTCAGACTAAAAGAAAATATTTATAGTATATATTCTGACTATATATTCAAGATTAAAGAACTCATAAAAATCAATAACAAAAACACAAGCAACCAAACACAAAATGGGAAAAAGTCTTACACAGACACTTCACAAATGATGAATGTACAAATGGCCAATAAACATACATGAAGAGGCCCAACATCATTAGTCACCAGGACAGGCAAATAAACCTACAGTTAGTTACTCCTACATGCTCTGTGGGACCGGTACTGGTGCATGGCCTATTAGGAACCTGGCCACACAGCAGGAGGTGAGCAGCCAGTGATCAGAGCTCTACTTTCTTTCTTTTTTTTAAATTTTTAAAATTTTTTATTTTACACGTCGGGGGCCGGGCTCGGTGGCTTAGCACTTTGGGAGGCTGAGGCAAATGGATTGCCTGAGCCCGCCGATTGGAGATCAGCCTGGGCAAATTGGCAAGACCTCGTCTCTACCATAAATCAAAAATTAGCCAGGCATGGTAGTGCACGCCTGTAGGTCCAGCTACTTGGAAGGCTGAGGCAGAAGGATTGCTGGAGCCCAGCAGGTCGACGCTGGGGTGGGCATGGGCACGCTACTCACTCCTGCCTGGGCGACAGAGTGAGACTCCAACTCAAAAAAAAAAAAAAATGAGTGGAGTACAGTTCAGGGTTAGGTATACAAATGTTTATGCCGGTACCCTTGTTGATGAGGTGTGCCCCCCCCTTCCCTGGCAGTTTCCCACTACTGCCAATCCCTTTCTTATAGTAGTATGATAAATGTTCACGGTCTGCTTATGAGTGAGAAACATGTGGTACTTGGTTCTTTATTTCTGTGATAGATCACTGAGTATGATAGACTCTAAGCCCATCCGAGTTGCTGTAA